>VZTL01007206.1:0-12450 GCA_013400535.1 Scopus umbretta
AAAAAGATTACTTACTCAACAAACTCGAACCTAAAAGACAGAACAGAAAAAAAAAAAAAAATCAGTTGCCGAAATAGCCATAGACCACATTGTTATGGACTGATTAGAATTTTAAATGGAAGGATAATTTAAGTAGGCAGACCTGTAACTGAAGTAATCGATTTGAGAAGGACAGATCTTATGAAATAGAAAACAATGTGGTGAAATCAACCAGCTGAGCTCAGTAGAGCTGTCTGATGCTGGTGCTACCAAACAAATCTGCATCTATCCAAAGTGGTGGAAGGGATGACACACAGAAGCATGCAACCGGACATCTAAGCCAACAAAGAATTATTTATCTGGGAAGTATACCTACTTTAAAAGAGATACAAGTGAAAAAGTAGAGCACCCTAAGGGGAGAGGAGAAATCTACACGTCCATGAATTTTAAGAACTGTTGTTTTCCAAGTCAAATAATAATGGAATTATGTGAAAGTTACAATCAAGTCAAACAAGACTTGCTAAAGCAGCAAAGAAATTCCAGGAGTAACAAAAACATTTGTCTGTAGAGAAAACACGGTCAGGTAATACCACCTACTAGGTACCAAGACAGAATAAGCTACGCATGGTCTCTATTTTCAAATGATCATGATTATGTATTCAGCCTGGTTATGGGAAGGAAGACAAAAAAGTAGCCTTAATGAGAAGCTCCATCTGGAAAGAAGCTTCTCTACTAGGAGTTCACTTGTTATTGATCATGTTTAACTTTGTCAAAACAACTGGCCTTCACAGATCTTCCAAATTTGTGGGGGCTTTGGCAGGCAAGAAGGGCTTGGGGCATTAAGCAGTCATGTTGTTATGGAAGACCTCAAGGAATTAATCTTGTTGCTGTTCTTTAGCCAAGCCACTGATGGTGACCAATGAAAGCTTCTGTAACAGACAAGGTCATCACAAAGAAGTGACTGGTGAGAAGAATATGGACTCGCTAGCTGTTCCTGCGAGATGGCCACAGTAGTGGCACATGCCATTGTAGAATACATCAAAAATACACTTCCAGCAGAGAATCTGAAGTGCTGCTTCCATTATAATGAAATAAAAGTTAACCCAGTGCCCAGCACAGGTCTTGTTTCTCACATTTGCAGTTGGTTGTGCCAGTCTGACTGAATTCAAAGGCTGTCAGGGTGATAAAGGGACCAAACCCTCCTTTTTGACAGGCAGAAACCTTTCAAAACAGAGACTGAGGAAGTACTGTTTTCTATGAATATTTGAGGGTAATAGCAAGGATAAGGAGACATTTGAGAGAAGACCAAAATCATCTTAAATGACAATAAAGAAATTTATAACTATACATTAGGAAATTTCTCAGTCTAATGAACATCTTGGAAAAGTGAAAAAAAAATATACTGAATATATTACTTGAGAATGGAGTTATTGGTAGGTATTTTCTTCACTGCTGTAATTGCACTGTTAGGATCCTTAGAGTGGATTCCTATCATACTGGTATACCAAACTTTTTTTTTTTTTTCCTTATGGCAAAAGGGCGCATTGTTATACAAATAAAATTGTATCTACCATACAGAAAGTCAAACTACTTCAATCACACAGTTAGAACAGCAGAAAGCAGCCAGCTCCTCTGGGATGTGTTTGCAGTCAGTATTGTTTTGATTCATATCCTGCTGGCTTCTTTGCAACTGGAAAATATTAAGGTCAAATCAAGGTGATTTGCTTGCTTTCCTTCTGTGGTAGGGCCATTTCAGTTAGGGCTCTTTAATAAAATATACACAAATATCTTCATACAGTAGCCAAACTTACTTCATAATCAAAGCTATTACTACATTTAGCATCCACCCGTAGCACTCTTAACACCACCAAGTACATCTGGACATCCTCAGGATTTTTAGAATCAGGCATTCAGGTTCCACCACGTTTAAAGGTACAAATTACCATTTGAAAACAGTTAGTTTCTGTCTGCTAGTTTTACAGTAAGACTTCACATTTGGGTTTAAGGTCGCCTGGGATTAAATGGGGATCTGATCCTGTCCGTTCAGTTCAGAGCTAGTCAAGGTGGTCAAGGCCATAGCTGCTCTAAACAACCCAAAATGAGTAACACAGGAGAAAAGTTACAGTTGTAGTTGTGTCATTATAAATGGTAACTTACTTAGGGAGATGCTGAATGTCCCCTACTCAAGTAAATCTGCACATGTAAATCACCATTCTACTTGAAGATAACGTACAAATCTACACATAAATCCTATACTGCGGAAAGTTTGACAGCCACAGATTCTTTTATCTAGATGAAGAAATTATCTTGACGTTGGCCAGGTGAGAGGCACAGTCACTGCATCTCCTAATACTGACTTCGAAACAAAAAAGGCAAAATGGAAGTGAAGTCAGACGTTAGCGCCACATCATTCAATGTTACTGGGTCTACTTCCAGTGTACTGGACAAGGTTAATTATAGTGAACACTAGCTCTACCTTCAAGGAAAAGCTGCGCGTAAAGCTAATGTGCACGTAAAACTGCAAAGGTGCAGTTCATGTTTGTACACCTATGAAGTCGTAAGTTTTATGAGGCAACATTACATCATGAGGCAACATCACACCAAACAGTTTCACATTCATCTTAAAAACAATGTACTGGTAAGAAGTCTAAACTTTGGATCATACAAGGCTGTCCATCAGTAAGGTCCTTTGAAAGGCAAACTAGAGTCACCAATACTGTAAAGATAGCTGCTCACTCCATGCACTATATTAGAGAATATTAAACGCATTTAAAGTACGAAAGCGTTATATTCGAAAAAATAGCATATCCTCAGTTGTAACCATTGTCTTCAGCTATGATCGTCCTGTTTCAGAGACTGATAAAGTCCAAATATCAAATGCAAATATCAATCCAGCTACCCGTAACACCTTCAGAAAAGCTACACTGCATCAGTCTAGAGATTCATCTAGCATGACAATCCTGACTGACGATGGCCTATGGCAGATGCTTGAGAAAAAAGGACCAGAGAAGTACACAGCTCTGTATCCCAGGTTTCTCTCCCAGCCACCACAAGGAAACATGTCAGCTGTACAAACAAGATAGCTTCCAATCTTGAATTACTAGATTAGGCTGAATTATGGGAATTTAATGATAAAGCAGATAAAGAGTCCCAACTTACAGTATCTTTTAAAAAGTTGTGTAAAATGAAGGAGAAATATTTTGAAGGAACACAGACTGTTAGCTGTTTCCCAGGTGTGTTTTTTTTTTTCCTCCCTGTATTCTGTAAAGAATCTTCTTTTAAAACCTTTAAATACAAGTGCTGGATTCCTGCAACAAAAGATGCTGAAGAACAGTGGTTACTCATATGTTGTCTGGAACCAAAACTTGATTCTGAAATACAGGCCAAGCAAGCTTAAGAGTTTTTAATTTCAATAGGCTATACACTTCCATAAGGATTTTCACCTGATGCCTTAGTTTAAAAAAAATACAAAACACATTGTACGAGTATAAAAGACAGCAGTACCATGGGAAGGTTGATAAAATAAAAGTTGTAAAAACAAAGAAAGTGAAGATGATTGTGTAGTTATCAGAACTACATCTTTGCACCCCTGTTTGAGGCTGCTATAAATTGCCAGAGCAGAGGCTTTGCAGTTCATTGTTAATTAGCTAATGAATGTTAGTAGAATGACATTGCAGAAGTTTCACGCTTGGTAGTTTTTCATAGGGGGGGACAAGGACACACTATACCTGAATTTCTAGAATTAGAAGGCATTTTGCACCCAAGATAAAAGTCTCTAGCCTGGCTACAATTCTGTGCAACACGCAAATCACTTCAGTCAGCTACAGGCTATTTTTAAATTAGGAGACCAAAGCTAAGGCAGTGCCCATGAGATCCTGAGCAAGGAAAGAGCAGAAATGGAGTTCCTGCAGTAGTATATCCTGCCTCCCCTTCCTCCAACACGTTTACGTTTGCCCATCTAAAGACTTGGAAGCGAGACAGACACATCAAATATTTTGAAAGAAAAGCCTAAGCAGGCAGGTGGCCGTTTGCCACGCAGACAACAGTAACATGCTTTCACCAATTGCCTGCTTGTTTCGGTGAACACAGGGGAAAAAAGGTTGCTTAGGATCTTACAGAACCAATTATTAGCTCCAAGGGAAGCATGGAATATTAAAGAAGTTACCCGCTTGGTGTTAGCAGTTCTTGATTTTTGTAAGAAAAAAATCTATACAAGTAAAAGAATGTGTTCAACCGTTGGACTGCAAGATCAAGAATTTCTGAACTGCTATTCTGATGACAAAATGCGACTGCAGGAGGTGCTGTCGTAAGTTTTCATACAGTGGCATTCTTCTAAACCGTGATCAACCTCAGCTTCCATTCACAAGGAAAAGATAATGTTTACGCCTCAAAATGCAGAAGGTGTCTGCATAGCAAGATACTCTGTTTGCACAATACTCCATCACAACATGCAAGTTTGAGAACTATCAATTCAGAAAGATATTATTCAGTAAATACCAGGAAAAAAAAACCCCAGAAACACTGAGAAGTTGAGGACTCACAGGTGTTCTTGAAAGCAACCCAAATAGCAACTTAAAAACAACCTGCTACAGACCACTGCAGACATGTTTCTATTGGTGACAATACAATATTTTTATTATTTGTATTGATCCATCCTGACACTAAAGGTGCATGTAAATTAACTAGTCTACCAACCCGATATTTTTCCATCCCACGTTTTAATCTGCAAAGATGCACACATAGAACTGAGTAACTAATGAGCTTTTAATCAGATGGTCTTATTGAAACTGTTAAAATTTGAACATGCAAAAATAACATTACACAGTTTGCGATGCTACATATAAAGCATTATTTTTAACTTTCTATAAAAAAATTATCTGGAATATTATCATAGTAAAATATTTTTGTTCTGTTGTAAAACAATGCCTGCGATGCTTTTGAGATGAAGGGAAAACAAAGGAAAACTCTGGAAAAATTGAAATAAACTTGAGTTCTCTCTGCTATCTAAAACAAACAAACAAAAACTGTATCTTCCTTTTCTATTTCAAATTTCAGTCCTTCAAAAATACATTAAAACCATATACTAGTAATACAAGACAATTTAATACTACAATATAAAATAATACTATGAACTATATCACTAAACCAGCATTCGCTCAAATTCAGGTAAGTCAAGGTTTTCCAGCTGATGAACTACACGCTTCCCGAAAGAGTGCAAGTTGCGATTTAAGGTATCTTCTTTTACACCTATTACAGGAAAACAGATATGAAAAAATCTAGTCATTATGAATACCAATAAATATATAAAGTTTAAGTGTTATCTTCTACACCACGTGAGTAAATTTTCAGACTTTATTAGCACAGGAGCAACTGACTGAAGGACAGTGGTCTTCCTGATCCTTTCCACGCACTCAGCGCTGGCCAAAATGAAATTCAGTAGCTCGTCAGACAGATCTAATTCCTGTATCGTCTGCCTTGCTAATTCAACGTATTTTAAGCTACTGAGTATCTCTGGGGTGGGGTTTTTTTGTTGTTGTTCGGTTAAGGTTTTTTGGTTGTTGGTTTTGGGTTTTGTTTTTTATTTTTTATTTCAGTGTCAGTACATGACTTGGTGAATTTTTTGTGTTGCTTAAAAATAACCTTCTGTGTTCCACAACAATATTAAAAAGCTCTCTGTATTGGAAGACTGATTACATCAGCCTGAACAAAAAAGCATCCCACAATAGGCAGTGTTCTCTACCAGAACTTCAGAACTTGCTTAAAAAATTCCTACTCTTTGAACCACAGTAAGTTTTTGTGCAGGTCTTTCTATTCTGTAAAGAATTCTAAAAAATGCTTTAAAAGTATCTTCTGGGAAAGAATGTATTTAATTACAGTAAAATCTCACAAATCTTCAGAGTATGCTGTTGCTGTGATTTATGTAAGAAACAATGGCAAAATTAAGAACACTTAGTAATTGGCTTTCTCTTTGGGTAGTCCAAATAGCATGGCAAAAATGGACACATCTCACAGCTCTATAAGCCAATCTGAAATTTTGGGGTTCAATGTTTTTTTCATCTCTTGTTTGAAATATAAACACGCTCCCAGCGACAAGCAATGTATTCTATCAATCATCTCACATGCCAATATTTTCTATTTCAGCTAAAATACGGCATTGGTTATTTTCATTACATTAGTTATGAGGACAAAGCTTGATATGAAGAATACAGAACAGCAACAGATGCCAAATTCTTCTAGTGTATCTTCAGTTGAGGCTGTATCAAATAACATAGACCAACAACTTGGCATTATTCCTGGATCACAAGCACCCTGGATGAAGGTATGCACTACAAAAAGTCATGTTCTTGATCTCTTCTCCTCCACTTGTTTCATCTATCCGTTTAAATTTTGCCTTTTTCTCTTAAGTTCTATGGAGCATGGATTTCCCTTTACTTCATGAAAGGGCACATCAATTTGCAGTTTAGGCACTATGACAGTACAAATGAAATCTCCTTTCATGTTGTGCTATCCTTTTGATACTGTTGTCTTATTTCTTAAAAAAAAAAAAATGGCAATTTTGTTTTTAAATAAAAACAAGACAAAAATATTAACTCTTTTTAAGATCTGTCTCCCTATTGATCTTTAGGTACCATGCAAGACTTGCATAGGAATCTGCAGAAGACAAGCAGTGAGCAGTGTTGCACGAACACATCTGTACACAGCATTTCTCCAATTAACACTCCAGCACTTCACTTGTCCAGAAGCACTTGAAATTAATCGCATTACGTACATCATCTTAGTTTTATTTTTGTGAAAGAATTGAAGCACTTCATTTCTAAGTATGTCACACTGACATAGAAGTCATGGAGTTATTAGCATTTGTCTGAAATTGTTTCAGAGATCAGTGAATTTTTTTTTTTTTTTAAACTGGAATTCCTACAAAACCTACCACTACAAAGTAAAAGAATTAATTCTAGTGGAGATATTGTATTGAATTTCAGCATATTAGGTAACATATATCAGCACCGGCATTGTATGCACAAATCCCTCCAGGAAGAAAACGGAGAAGAAAAAAGGGAGTTTGTACCCTGTGCTTATACTGTATCAGAAATGGAGTTTCCAAAGTATACCTCAAAGAAAGGGGGGAGTCTGCCAGCTGACCCAGCTGCATGCACAGCATGTCCGGACCCACCAGCAAGCTTTTGTAAACCATACCGCACAGGAACAGGCTAATGGGAACGATTACAAGTTTACTCGTTTTCACTAACCAGATTTACCTTCACGATAACAAATGCACAAATACTCAATTCACGTTACACAACAACAGAAAATTCTGCCAATACAAGGCGATGAAAAACACGTTTTCAGAATTGAAAAGGTTTTCTCTAGGAGTGTTAAGGATGTGTTGCCTGCCACCGCCTTTCTGGTCAGGAAGAGGATAGAAATCCACAAACTGGAAAGTCTCCTGTTTGCATTATACTTCTAGCAGAGATGGCATAAGTAAAATCATTTAAAGCGAATTAAGATATAGATGTTTTCTATTTAACACGTGTAATGCAAATGCTTTTGAGCAATTTATTGAAAAAATATTAAAAGTATAGCACAGGTGATAGCCTAAGGCCTTCCACTTGTTTACAACTTCCTGAAAGGAGGGTGCAGTGAGGGGGTGTTGGTCTCTCTGCCCAAGCAACCAGCGATAGGGCAAGGGATAATGCCCTCAAGTTGAGCCAGGGGAGGTTTAGACTGGATATTAGGAAAAATGTCTTTCCTGAAAGAGCGGTGAGGCATTGGCACAGGCTGCCCAGGGAGGAGGTGGAGGCCCCATCCCTGGAGGAGTTCAAAAAACGCGTGGATGTGGCACTACAGGACATGGTTTAGTAGGCATGGAGGTGTTGGGTTGACGGTTGGACTAGATGATCTCTCAGGTCTTTTCCAACCTTAATAATTCTATGATTGTGTGCCGTAATGAGGTTTTGTTAAGAAGGTAAAGAGAGGAAAAGTTTTTTGCACCCCAGCAAACAGAAATCCAGAATTTTCCTAACGCTTCTTCCCTGTTTCCTTACAGCTTACATTTGAGAAAAAGCAATGTCTGGCACCACACAGTCCAGCTCCTCCCTTTCCTCACTTGCTCCCCAGATCTCTGCTACTTCTTACCCTGCCTGGCACTAGAAAAACTGCTCCTACCTTCTTGCCTTCAGCCCCTTCATCTCCTTCCAGGACATTCTCCCTCTTGCTCCTACTGCCTCCGGAGATGACTCCAGCTAAGCAAAGGACATTTACCGGGCCGAACTGATGCTGCGGAGAGCCACTCTTGCTGCATTTTGTCCTGCTGCCAGTGAGCACGAGTACTGTCCAGACAACTGAATCCCACCAGAGCTTTCGCACTTAATGCTCCCAGATGTACCTCACTCACAAGGGAGCGGGGACCCAGTGCTCTAAACTTCTATTTGGAACTTCAATGAACAATAAAGTCTAGCTAATTATACAGCCTACACAATTATCTATGAACCATCTGCTTTGCAGATCCAATAGCTGAAGGGCAATTTTATTCACTGCCCACAACTACCACCCCATGGTTGCATAAACAGTAAATACATTAAAAATCCCCCCATTGAGCTGTGATGCAGAAAGCAAGTTTCAGCTCGTATGCCTTCAAAGGATTTACAACAGATTCCTTTTTTTCTCTCTAACAATTAATTAATCACAGTACAAATCAGAATATTAGGTTAGCTATAATGTTGATTTAAGGTTCCCAAAAAAACACTACATTTCAGTTAGAACACTTAGATCACAAGTCTTTTATAAGCGAAAGGCCCCACTACGTATGGGGGAGAGAGGGAGAAGTCTTAATTTTAATTAGTCCTTGAAGAATGAATCAATCACTCTCAAATAAAGTAATAGCTCACAGTTTTATTTTCTCCACTAAAATAAAGGCATAGCTCAAATGATTTTTAAAAGCCACTAAACAGGAAGTTGACCGGTCTTCAGTTCCTAGTGCTAGGTAAGAACCTTGTAAAATGCTTTGCAGATTAAAAAAAGGGGCAGGGGGTAGATCTAGAAGAGATGTCCATGGAGAAATTTTGGAGAAAAATAGTAATTCTTTTTCCTTTACAACCACTATATCTTAAAACTGCAATAACAGGAAGACAACACATGTATATTACAAGTATGCCTAGCTTTTTTTTTTTTTTTTTAATTTCTGTTAAAAAGGCATCTTGTTTAAAAATACTGAAACATTAAGAACGGATTTTCCCTAACTTTTCTCAAAGGGATGTTGTCTTCATTTGCCAGCGAGAGAGGGATGCAATGAAAAGGACTAGAAAGTTAAAGATAGCCACAGAAATTCTCCATGGATCACTTTAACCGCTGCTTCTGCATCGTTCGCCCTTCACTACCAACTCAAGGGGAGGAAAGGCAAGGCAGGCAGCAGGCTGGCCGAACTGGTTGACAGAGCTGTGCTCTTCCAGCCGCAACGCTCTTCAGGAAGCGGAGGGCTGACTCACAAAGCCGATCCTGAAAGGAGGACAAGCCTGTGCTAGAGTCACCTCCCTGACCCTGTGACACATGCCCGCTCCACCGCGGAGCACGGCCGGACTGGAAAGGCATGTCCCTCCTGCCTTTTAGCGGCTTGGAGAGCAATTAAACCTCTGCAAGGTACCATTCAAAGAGCTTTCTCCTTAAGCCTTTCCTTTTAATGACAGTGTTGGGGATTTCATTATTAAAAAAAATAAATAAATGCATCTACTGTGAAACTGAAGGAGTCCTTCCTCCTTCCTGAAATGCGCGCGCGTCACACCTTGGAAGAGACAGGAGCGAGGTAAAAGGGCAGAGAGGGAAAGAGGCAGCAAGTAGGAACGGAGCAAAGGACTGAACGCTGGTGCCAGCTGCAGAGATTTAACTGACAAGAAGCTGCGATTTTCTTCCATGCAAGCAAAAGCTTTGGGAAGGTCACCAGAGGCAGTTTTTGGCTGTCCTCATCCACCTCCTCCCTCCCTCTGGAAACCTCTCCTGAGCAGAATAAATGAGTATTCCATTTGGATAAAAAGAACACGAGAAGTTATCCAATGAACTAGGACATATCACAGGCCTTAGGAAAAGCAGCCGAGAATCACAAAAGCTACCAAGCGTGCCCAGAGAACGGCTTCGTGCTGGCAGTCCCTCCAGCTCCATTTGCAAGTTCGTGAGATGCTGTTCTGCTGCGGGAACCAAGTGCCGCTCACAGCGAGAAGGGCTGTTTCCATGGCTTGGGTTCCACGCTCAGCTGTTGTTATGTGTTTTCTCCCCACCTTCGCTAGTATTTTAACTGCCTTACTGTCAGCAATATTTGCAATCAAGATAGGAACAGTAGCAAGCAACACCTACAAGCCATACCCAAAACTCCAGTTTCAGGTCTGGCTTTTCGTCACTTGCACATAAAGCTATGCTAGCTCAATTCCCCCCCCCCCCATTAGTAAAGTTTGAACCAGTTCAGTTTACTTCTGGAGTGACAGTACATGCAATATTCATAGTGATTTGCTGTCTTACTTTCACTTTCCCCTCACTTGAGGGGGAAAAAACCCCCAAGACTACACAAACCTAACCCAAAACTCTCAAAGTTCCAGAATTTTGAACCACACCAATGCGAGTTACTCAGGAAACGTACACGTGCTCTTTATACAAGATGACAAAAAACGTTCTTTCTGCAGCAACTCTTGCAAGTTCTTTCCCACCAAACCCTGGCAAATGAGGTTACTGCTTTTTAGGGGTCTCTTCCATACTGTATTACAATAACTACGTCCTGGTAATAATGCCAATTAATCATGCTTGCACTTGTAACAACTCTGTTAAGCTCACAGAGATCCCTGAACTAGTGCTTTCTTGCACCAAATAAATAACCAGATAAATGCTTGCAGAACTTGCTTGTTTTCAGCACCATAATTAAGAAAAAAAAACCCTGACGAAATTAAGACAGTACTCACAGAGTCCCATCTTTTAGAATCACTTTAGCCTTTCATCTGTTATAAATGCATTTAAATAATCTACATAAAATGAGGTGGAAGTACATAAAGTTCTTATTTATGTTTCCTGTTTTCTTAATATGCAGTGTTTCTTCTGCTGAGACTTCCCTCGCACCACACGCAGATTTCCTATACTAAACACCTGACACAGCTTACTAATTAAGATTACTTTATTTTTACATTATTTTACACATGCTATCGCTCAAAATAAGAAATACCCCAAAATGCATTATAGATGCTATTTTGCTAATACACGAAGCTGCTATAAAAAAAGCAACGTATCATATCACTGCCATCGTTTACGTTGTGTGACTGAATTAATCTGTTCGTTACAAAAGCATCCCGCATCACTATTTTAAAAAAGCGAACACCAAAAGGTGCGCTATATTGACGACATTTTAAGAAAAATTAGAACAAATTCTCCCCTCTTACAGAAAACTACTCTCTCACGAAGCTTCCTCCAGCTGTGTTTTATAGCAGAACTTCTATTATTATTACTGCTATTTATCCCTAACAGCTAACAAGATGAAAGGAGAAAAAGACATTATTTTTCCTGGAAAAGGCCCATCAGCTGTTCTACCTTAATTACAAATATTAATAGCAACTTATTTCAGTAGCAAGATAGCACTTTATAAGTGACGTAAACAAAAGGAGAAAGTTATTGCCAGCCGTCTTTCCACAGACAGGTCGCGTTTGTTTGCACGTAACATTGTGATATTTAACCAAGACGCTACAGCACATCAGTGCCAGCAACAAGTTTCTGCCCTGAAAACACACTCCTCCCATTTCAAATGTGATGGACAAGACCGAATTAGCGTATCCTCGTGAATTAAACAAGCACATTTAGTAGGTAACCTTGTTTTTATCTCAGTGAACATGTTGTTCGGCATTTACCTCAAAAATACAGTTATTGGTTAAAGGGGAAAATGGTATCATCCCTGTCTTCTCCTAATCGCTAAACTCCATGTTATTAAAAAAATGAGATCGCTGAAAAAACTGAAAAGCTCGTTAATGAAACATTACTACTGCAAGTCCAACCACGCCTTTTCCTCCAGTCAAATCTTGAAGCAATGACTAATTAGCACGGAGCAGACGGTTATTAAGAAAAAAAAAAAAAGAGAAAAGAGTGCAAAGGTCTACAGGCTAAACACAAGCGCTTCAGAAACAGAGTTCTTCAGTGAGGTACTGATGCAGTCCGAAGAGTTAGCTGGGAGGGGAAAAGGACCGGAGAGGGCCCGATTCCTAAACTATGTTTCTCTGCGGCGTTTGGTATTTCTACCTTCCACACAACTCATAATCACGCAAATAATAGGGTTGTTTTTTTTTTCTGAAACAGCCTGGGTTCGGCGTCGGTATTGATTCCGCTCTTCCGAGGCTTCCTTTCCCAGCCGTCTGAGCCTTCCACCCGGCAGGCGCGCTCAGCGATCCGCGCCCGCGGAGAGGCTCGCGCCGTTCCGTCAGACCCCCCGCAGCGCCCCCGGCAGAGGCCACCCCG
>VZTL01007206.1:13518-33679 GCA_013400535.1 Scopus umbretta
GGCGGGCTGCCGCTGCGGTGTGTCTCCCGCCCCGTCGAAGGCGGCCTTAGGAGCCGCCGGGGGCGGTGTTACCGCCGCAGGAGCGGTAGCGGGACTTGACTTCAGTTCGGGCTCCCCGGTGGTTCCTGGCGGGCCGTAAGAACCAGAAACGGGAGACCCGCAGGCTGGCCGCGCAGGCTTCTCGTCGGGACGGACAGCCGTTAACTCTGACGGGTGGAAGTCGAGGGCTTTGTGAAAGATAGAAAAGATACTTTCCATAGCGTCTTAAACTCTCACCATTTTGAAGCTTCTAGTACTGGCCTAACTCTGTGTATGGCGTAGAGAATTATAGATGGAGAAAAGAAAAGCCAATGTATCTGAAGATGCTGTAAAATACTTTAAAAATAGGCTTTGAGTGAGAGGGCGTGTGTTAAATGCTTGGTCGTCTTTTCGAGTTACGTGACCGCCCCGAACACAAAACCTCCCCGTGTTCCTCAGGGTTTTGATACCATTTCCTCTCCTCCCAGTCTACAGCCGCTACAGATGCGGTGGGACACATGCCACTTCATTGACTAATATGATGATGACACTGTAAACAGCTAAAAGAAGCCAAGACCACGTTGCCACTTGAATCATTCCCAGAAGCGCACGTATTCTCATTTTACTGTATTGTGTTTTTGCTTTTTATCTTTTCCTGATACTTGTCTAGTGCACTGAGAAGGCTCCAGATATGCTCCTGTAGGCAAACTTGTATTTGGGGTGTAATTCAGTGAGCAGCTCTTTCTGTCTTAAACCCCTTCCCCTGTTGCGTTGATGCAGACTGTGTAGGAATCCTGCTGACAAATAGCCATGAAAGTGGCACCTGCATTTTTACTGGTGTCTTTTTTTTCATCCAGGTTTGTTCTCCAGTTTAGTGTGCAATGGGAGGCACCATATTTTTGTCTTGGCATAAGGGCATGTGACAACTCTGATGTGGTTTAATCAGCGCTGATGCTACAAGTAGAACTATGTCCTTGCCCTCTGTTAGAAAGGAACCGCAGGTAAAAAGTAGGGGGTAATTGAACATGAAGAGTCACCTATAAACTCAGAATTCATGTAGTCCCTTCTCTTAATTTCCCACTTGGAATGTAATCTGCCGTGATGGAAACTATGTAGGCTGTTGGTATAATTTTTAATCTCTGTAATATTTGTTGCCATTTGTATGGATTAATACAGTAGGAACTCCTACAGTATGATCATATGCCAAATGGAAAACACTTGGCAGATGTAAACAGGGGTCTTGATTCCTCACTGCCCTGAAAATCTCATGATTCATACTATGTTAAGTGGATATAAAATGTTACCGAATGGGAATTGGTGGCTGCCTCCTACAAAATAGGAAACAGGACTCCAGAGCAGTAATAGCAGAAATTTAGCAAAACAAAGAGTAACAAGGGTGAAATAAGATAAGCAGGGGAGGGTCAAAGGAGAGTGGAGAGCAAGAGAAAAGAAAAAATAAAGTGTGAAATAAGAATAAGCAAATCTAGAATAAAGAGAGAAGAAAGCACAGAACCTGTGAGAGCAATGACTTTCATCAGTTGCAAGGTTGTTTCTTCTAAAGGTGTACTGAATTAATTCAATCAACTTCAAATCAGTCTCAACTGGTTTTAAGCTGTAATTTGGCTATTGTTACATTGGCCTAGCTTCCACAGATAACAGCTTTTAGAAAATGAAGAAGCTCTCTTGCCTCCTGTGGTAAATTGAAGCATTTCTTAATGTTATTGTTGTGATTGTGGAAGGCACAGTCTACTGGCAGGACGTGAAAGGTGGCATAATGCCATCTCCAGGCCTTCCAGGTTCTGGGTGGTTCCAGGTGGATGGCTATAACCCTCAGCATTATTAGGAACAGGCTGTTCCAAGTGCCTTGTATCCCTGCAGAGCCATGCACTGCAAAGTGTCTCTGTATTTTAAAATTTGCCATTGTGGGGCAAGACAGGAAAGGGTAAGAAATAATGGCAAGAAGGAGAAAGTGATCTTGAGCCAGTTTGTTTTGGCACAACAGAAGTATAAAGAATTAAAAACAGTATTTTGAGGTCCTGTCAGATTTGCAAATATATGGAATGACTATCAGTGAAGAACAGTCATTTCATTCTATCTGGTATGAGTCATACAGTCATAGCTTTTTTTACTTGTTTTGGCACCCAGAGCAGCCAATACATTATCTAATTTGACTGCTACATATCACAGGCCATCAATTCCCACCCATTTGTCACTGTACTGAGCCCAATAGGGACAAAACAAGTTATGGAAAGACACCCCATTTTAACTTTCTAATACAAAGAGATGCATGGCATAGTCATCCTTTTAATTTCTTATCCCATTAGCTGATACTAGCCTTTGTAAAATACATGTTTAAACTCTTACATCAATTTTAGGATCAGCAACAAACAAGTAGTGTTTCTTTTTATCCACCTTCTTCAGGATGTGACTTGAAAGTAATGGGATCTTTCTTTTTCATTCTCAGCGTCATTTGGAAAGCACTGATTCCTTTATGTTTGCAAATCTTATAAAAATCTAATGGCGTGTTTTCCTTCTGAACCTTCCTGGTTTCTTATGAGCCTTAAATCTGACCTCTAAAAGTGATTGTCCTCATTTTCCAGCCTTTTAGATGAGCAATTTAGTTAACGGTTATTTGCTGGTTGTTTTGCTGCTGTTGTGCTCCTTCAATATTTCAAGTCATGAATATGTTTTTCTGCTTCTTTTAATCTATTTGGAAATTAATCCAAATTGGAGTCGGTTTTTTTTTATATATATATATTCCACAGATGTTCGCAGTCCTTGCAGAACACTGGCATGCCTGTCTTTAATTTTAGTGATTATTTCTCTATTTGCAAGATTACCTAGGTTCTCTCACTTGATGCAGGCACTGTGGCTAGAAAGTGGGAATTACCAGCACAGAGTGGTCCTTGGAAATGTGGGATTATTAAGATAAATATCAGTCACAAAAACAGTGTTGCCTTTTGTTTCTCTCTCTCTCTTTTTTTTTTTGTTCTTTTTTTTCTTTTTCTTTCCTGGAAACTATTTAGTGCTACCTGTTTATCTGTAATCTCTTACAGGTACTGAAATTACAAAGGTTGGGGAAAAAAAAAAAAAAACAACTGGAGAAGAGAGTGATGTTCATGGCAGGCTAACTGAACAAATGAGCAGCTGTTTAGCGTTCACAGGGGAAATTATTTAGATGTGTGGGTTTTTTTCCCTCATTAAAACCTACAATTTGATTTCAAAAGTTACTGCAAGCCATTGTGTTGATGTCACAGCAACTCAGTCAATCACAATACAATTGACTTTAGGTAATTCGGAAACTGTAATTTCATTTGGTTTAAAAAGCAGTAAATGTTCTCCTGCTTTTTTATTGTTGAACTGGGGAGGTGTGGCACCTAATAGAAGGTTTATTTCTGAAGCAGTAGCGGACTGACGTTTTTCTGTTTCAGTGACAGTTTTTACAGAAATTTTAACTTTCAGACCGTGGCATTCAAAATTACTGCTCTATCATGGGTACAGATTTCTCACTCCCTGTGGGAAAACAAAATACTGAGGAGAACTATTTGGATATTGCCAAGGTGTTTGCCTTTTCATCATTTTTTTTTCTTCCATGGCTTTGAAGCATCAGGTATGAATATGTGAATCTAGATCCTGCAGAGTGCTCAGCATGATCACCAAGCTTCTGATTACACAGCCACTTTAATCTGGCCCAAGCCCAGCTGCAATGGGAAGGGACAATGCTACCCTGTCATGATATCTCTCCAGATTTCCTTGTGCCAGCAAACATGATCGTGCAACTGTGGAGTGAGCTGGATTAGAAAATTGATCCAGCTTCCCCAGAACCTCCCCACAACATAGCTTTTCTTTTTTTAGTTGGATCAATTTCCTGATCTAGCTCACTGTTCCTGCCTCTAATGCCTGCACTAAGATATTTGCAAGTAGCCGTGTACAGAGGGAATGTGCAGGACCTCCTCTTTTGGCAGCAATGTGAAATGTTTTGCCCTGGGTACCTGTTTCAGTAAAATGGAGGTTTGAGGAACAACAGCTTGCTGGACCGCAATATAAGCTCAGTGGCTGGGTTGATTCAGGTTTAAGAAAAGCAATCTTTTCATGGCCAAACAAAAGAATCCTGTACCAATATATTGATTCAGCCTATAGCGTGGCACTAAACCCACGTGAGTGGGTTTGTTGGTATTTTGTCTGGGGGTTGTGTACCACAGCAGGAAGGTAGGAAGAAGTGCCCAGTGAAGGGAAGTCCTTAAGTAAGTTTTGCTGCTGAAGCCACCTAATTGTGAAACCAGGCTTCATCACGCATGCACCTGTATGTCAGGGTTGTTCTTGGATGTTACTGCATCTGGCAAATCTGGACAGCTCGTCAGCAGCCAAACGGATACTTTGGTGAGAGGATGTGAGGAAAAGCCGGGTGGGATGTCCAATAAAGAAAAGGTGATTAGCAGTCATTCTGTTCTGTGGGGTTTCAGGTCCTAAGCTTGTAAGTAATTTTTGTAGAAACTAACAACCTTTAAAAAGAAACAAAGCCCAAAACACCCCTGCCCCCCAAACCTTCCAAACAACAACAACAAAAACAGTTCTGGAGAATGCAAATCGGCTCAGGTGAAGGCCTGCTAAAATCCTTTCCAGTTCCTACTGACTGCTACAATTATCAAGCTGAACAAAATATTATCCATCTTCTTACTAGGCCATATCTGAGGCCTGGAAAAAATGTTGAGAAATTTACCAAGTTGTAATCTTTCTTATCAGACTAGGGATACAGAATTTCAAACTGGTATCTAGAGGTCCTTATGAATGAGGAGGTAGCAAAGAAAATGTATGTGCCAAAAAAAGACTGATTCTTATTTATGGACGGTACATTTCCAAAGGTTGTAAATGAGACGCTTCAGACAAGCATGCTTTGTTTTTTTGTAGTAGGATATCAGACAACATTATGCATTAATTTAAAGTGAAGGTGTGCCAAATGCTTCTTCCCTGCACATAACTCTGCACATTTGGCCTAGCAGAACTGGCAAAAGCTGTACGAAATGGTACTGATGTTCCTGACAAAATAACCTGCAGTGGCTTCTAAATCATGTGAATTATCTATCCCTCTTGCTTGCTATCTCTTAGGCTGCAGACAAGTATTCTCTGACTCCAGCTATGCTACTGTCAGACAAAAATCAGCTAGGCTAGCTTAAGGTATGGTGATAGAGAGTCTTTGGTATCAGTGCTAACTCACAAGGTCCTGCTTCCTCAAGTTCCTCTTTTCCTCCTAATGGCTGTTAGCACTGTTTATGTGTCTTCACCCTAAGCTCGGTTTGCGAAGCAATCTGTTAAAGTCTGAGAGAACTGATGCAGAATTGCTTGTAAGTATAACCATAAATGTGCAAATCACTGCAACTGAGAAAGCTGTAGCTTCTCATAGGGTGTAACAGGAAGAAGTATCTTGGCTTAAGGAGAGATTTGACTTAGAGTAATATGTTCCTGAAGCACTGATAAAGGAAAAACTGTACCCCCATACAGTATAAACTAAACCAGCTGACTTCTGCCTGATGTCATTAAGACATGCTTGCACAAACTGGTCTGTCAGCAGAGCTGTGGGGAGGAGGCCTCCAGCAGTGGGTCAGTGAACATTTTCATACAAGTTTGTTTTGCTTTTTTTTTAAAGAAAAAAAACATTAGTAACAAAGCTAGCATGAAAATGGGGTAGGTGGAAATACTTTAATTTAAAACACTACACAGAAGGCAAGAACAAAGACAGGAGCATGTGCAACAGGTGAGGACAACTTAAAATCACCTGTTTCATGCTATAAAACAAAGAATTGGACTTCTGTTTCCCTTCCTGTTTTGAGAAAATTCAGGCTAGTTAAAGACAGTAAAACTACCATTACTCTGAAAACTGTATATTTTTAATTGTTCATTTTGCAGTGCTGGGTTGGTTTCTCTGAAGAGCAATGGGGCTGTGATTTAACAACAGTAATCCAGATACTTTGTACAGAATTTTTAAGCCCAGTCTTCAGTAGGTTTTTTTGTTTGGCTTTTTGGTTGTTTTGTGGGGTTTTTTTTGGAGTGACTTGACTTCTGCATACTCTGAGTTTCTTTAGTTGTCTTCAACTGAATTTGTGCTCCTACTTAGTGTTGAGTATTTTAGTATCCAATGGTTTAGTAGATGTGATACCTCCTACAGGACACACTGTTCTGCTACAGCTCCTTTAAGGTCTATCTTCTTAACTATCACTGCCCGTAAAATTACATCCTTACTCCATTAGCCCTGCATTATTACACATGGAATCCATCTTTGAAATTTCTGTGGTACAGTGCATATCCTACCTCTTGGTAAGAAGTCATTGCAATTGAATCCTTGCCTACTGCACAGACATAGCTTGTTACCAGGAAAAAAAGGAGGCCTATGCTTATTTTGTGTAACACCAGATTGCCTCTGGCATTACAGCTTCATTGATGCCCATTGCAACTAGCATCCTCTGTATGAGGAGACCGGCGCCTGTTTGGTTCAGTGAGAATACAAGCAGTCAAGCACTGTGCATTGAAGGGTAAAGAGATGTTTATATCTCACCTGTAAAGGTGCCTCTTTGCAGAAACATATGTCAGTCCTTCCCACATGGGGGTGGTCATCTGGTGGCAGGAGGCCATTGTTAATTGTAATTACATATGAGGCCATCATAATCACTTTCCAAAGTGAGCCACCTGAGAGCCAGTCCTTCTGCTTGCATTGGTTTACTGTGCTGCCTGGTCTGTCCCCAGGCTGTGAGCTCTATAACCTCCTTAGTTTCTGTCATTTTGTTCCTTTTAGTCTCCTGAAGTATTCTTTGCTCTCACCTCAGTCCTTTCCTTCTTATTGTTCTTACACCTCTAGCAACACACTTTCTTTTCTGATTAAGCCTTCCTTTTCTTCTATGAAAACTATAATGAAAAGATGCTTCTTCTGTAAAACCTGGCAGCTTTTAGGTTATTATCAGAAAGTTATACGGTAGCTGATGGCATTAATCCTATGAATGAAATCTTCCTTTCTGGTTACTTACACAGTTCTGCTGTTACTGTTTTTTGTTAGTTTTGTTGTTTGGTTTTTGTTTGTGTTTTTTTTAATGTATGCTACTTCTCTTAGAAATACAGTCATTTATGTCCTCTTGTATAGTATCAAGAATATTTAATACTGACCCATACTTTACAAAATACTTTGGTATGTTTGTGCATCTATGCAGCTCTGTGCTGTGTTGGATCCAGACTAGAATGGCAATTATCTTGCAGAACAGAGTCCTCAGGAGAAAGTCTGAGTGTATGGGAGACGAATGGCACCAAAACTTTCATTTGGAAATAAACAGGCAGATATTTTTTCCTTACACAATTTGGAATGATCTGTATGGATAATATTACTTCGTTCTGAAATATATTTTAAATGGTAAAAATACTGTGGGTTTAATTTCCATACAGGTTCAATTTGAAGTACTGTGCCTTGCACAGCTCTGGGTGCCACTTGTTAGAGAAAGAACACAATTTCTTAAGTTACCAAGGTGATAGTTTGTTGTTGTTGTTGTTGTTTTTTTACCATGAAGTTAGATGTTCTAGTTATACACAAGCAAGAAGAATTTATTTGATTCATTTTAGCAGTTAGAAGGCAGGTCAAATTTTGGACCAAGAGCATAATTTCATTGATGCTATTAAGCAAAGAAATCCTAAGCAAGAAAAATTACTTTTCTCGGTACTTTTCTGCACTGTTAGTCCTAGTCTCCTTGTTCATGTGAATCAGATCCTTTTTTTTGATTTTAAAAAAAGACTATTTTGGTTTTATATGGGTGGCTGAAATGCTTGGTTCTAAAACTGGTGGGCCTTAAGAGAGAATGAAATTGCAATATTTTGTTCCATTAATATCAATGTCTAGTCTCAAGCTACTGCTTTGGCTTTGTTTTTCATTAATAGAAAAAGGGAAAGAAAAAAAAAAAAAGTCAAGGCAAAGCCCAGATACTTTGTTGTAATGTGGGGAACATTGATTCTATGGCAGTATTCTATTACAGCATCTTTATTTCTGTTGTGCTAAATGAGTAATGTAGATTTAAGCTTTTTATCTGGTGGATGCCAGAGCAGCAGAGTGGTAAGTTGCTCACTGCACCATTACAGATATCCTGCTTTCCACATAGGCTAGCGAATAAGCAGATACACTTTACGAGTCAGACAGTTAAAGGTTGATTTAATTATACATTTGTTATTTCTTAAGTAACGGAGAAAATTCTAGGGTGCTGTAAAGGATAACTCAGGCTCGCATCTTCCAATAAATCTTTAAATTAGTATGTTGGAGCATATTGGTTAATCTGTAACTTACTTTTTGTTATACATGGAGGTAATAAATAGGAAGCTAGATGGAACATTAATAAAAAAGTATATAATAAAACTCTGCAAATTTCTTGTGTTCAAATCCAAAAGTCTGTAAATGATGCCTTGGGATTTTTGCCTTTAGCTTAGCAAAGCAGGGTTTTATTCAGCCACATGCCAGGAATTGCCCAGAGAAGCTGTGCATGCCCCATCCCTGGAAGTGTTCAAGGCCAGGCTGGATGGGGCTTGGAGCAACTTGATCCAGTGGAAGACATCTCTGCCCGCAGCAGGGGCTTGGAACTAGATGATCTTTAAGGTCTCTTCCAACCCAAACCATTCTGTGATAATTAATTACTGAAAGCATCCAAGCATTTTCTCATTTCATCTTCTCTTTCAGTTAAACTTTGAAATTGCCAGGTGTGCTGTCTGCAGCTGGCTAACTTTGAAGTGGGTGCATTTGGTCAGTGAAAATGGATTGTGCATGTTTTGTTCAAAACAAAGCAACATAACAAAATGCTAGCTGACTCACTTGAATCAAGGTTGCATGGTGGACGTAGATGGCTTCATTTCCTACCCTTTTTATGTCAACTTCTCAACTTTTAAAAAGTCTACTTCCTTTCTTTTATTTGCTTGTTGCAATTTTTTTCTATATGAAGTGTTTCTTAAGTTTATTTTATCTTGAATTCGCTACTTAGAATATTCAAAGACTAGAGGGGGAATAGTAGTTCTCTTGCAATGTACAGAATCTCAGAAAGCAGATGAGCTATTCCCCCCCAGTGTGACAGAGTATTACATGAAGCTGATTGTTTTAAGTGTTACTCAACTTGATCTTCCTACTTTGGATTAAGTTTTACTTAATGAGGAAATAATGAGATTATAATAGACAAAAAGGACTATGTCTCTTTTGGGAACATACAGTTTCTAATACTTGACTGTATTTCAAACAGATCCATAATTCTTTCTTTAGGGAATGCAAATTTAAATGATAATCAAGCTATGGGACTTCTCTAGCAACTGTTTTGACACTGAATGATAAAAGTATTATACTGTGTATTTTCTTCCTGGGGAAAGGATTGACTGCTGCTAGATTAAAACGTTCTGGATGGGTGCCATTTTCAGATAGTTGGTTCAACTAGAAGAAGAGTGTGGATCTGATTAAAGGATAAAGCTGGTTATTTGTTTGTTGTTTTTACTCTGTGCTGTTCACTAGGAGTGGTTCTCTGCCTCACTTCCCTAACAATAATTAGGATCAGAGGGTTCCAACAGCTGCATGTTAATATTCCTCTTCTTTGAATGGAAATATGTAGTAGCTAAGCAATTAATACTTCCTTCAAACTTCAAAATCCAGGAAAAAACCTTCCACAAAATATTTTTTAAATCTCCAGATATTTAAAAGAGAGCACTGAAAATAATGGACTTAAGTTTGTTTTGTTCCACACACCACCACCCCCACCACCCCCTGAGTATGGATGTTTTAGGAAATGTCCGTCCTAACCTACAACCAAAGTTTCCATTGATGTTGTATTCAAAGTTTTCAGTGAAGTCAGTGGTTCGTTTCTGGATTTACTTGAACTACTGACAGGATTGTAACACCTGCTGTTGCGAAATTAAGCAACCTTCATTCGCACAAAATATGAGTAGCTATTAAACTGTCATTGATTATGCTGTTAAATTGTGTTTTGTCTAGAGTTGATACAGCTCTGTGTTATTGATTTTACAGTTAATAGTTTGACTGATTTAAAATGTGCACAGAAAGTTTTGTTTTAAATAGCATGTCCAGATCATTAAACACGGCGTGTCCCCCACCCAGTAATTTTGCCCTTCTGCTGATTAGCAGCAGTTTAGCTGAGGGGAAAAAAATGACACTTGTGACCCGAATCTGCAAAGATTTATGTATGCAAATGACTTGTTGAATTGAGGCAGTGAAATCTATGCTCCTTTAAAGTTAATGGTTAAACTCATTGGGAGCACTCATGCTTGTGGAATTGGGACCTTAACTGGGCATGAATCAGCCCCAGCAGCCACACGTGACAGGGTGCGATTGGCAGACTGCAGGCTTTGCTTGCTCCAGAAATGCTGACTAATGCTTGTAGAGTTTAATTTCTATTTAAATTAAAGGGAGTAGGATCTTGCCTTAATATTTGGTATTCCCATATTTAAGAATATCTTAACTCATGTACCTCAGGCGCAAGCAAGCATTTACATTAAGAATTCACTGAAGTGTTTAGTTGAATTGGAGACATAATCTTTTAAGAGGTCGTATTTGTTATTGCCTAAAATAGTTCTGAATTGTAGTGAAATGCAAAATTATCAACAGGAGGAGAAATAGAGGATTGGTAAACCTTCCTTGTGCTTTTTACTGTTGCTAAAAGGTTTAGTCATGGCTGGTTGTAAACATAGCTGATTTAGCATTCTTGGGGAACAGTCTTCTATGTACTAAAGGCTTCTGTTCGATGTCCGTTTTGTCTTTCGTACTTTTTCTTTCTAAGATGCATCAAGACTTCCAGTCTAGAGGCTGTATTGAAGTTTGAACAAAGCCTTGAAGCAGGGTATCTGAATTCAGGCGTAGATGAACTTTTGTAGTATTGAAGAGGTTTTTAGATATATCAGCATTAAAGCAGAAATAAATTTAACTTGCAGTGCTTTTATAATTTTTGATTGGTACATTTTCTAGTTACTGAAGATAAAAGACATGTTTATACAGATCTTGCCCTTTCCAAAACCATCTTAAAATTCCTTTTCAGTGTTTTAGTGAAGTCATAATGTTGAATTGGTGATAGAAGAAAATAATGCCTGTTAAAAGGCTGAAGTCAAATATGATTGTATGACATCATTGCAGAAGAGAGAAGTGGGTAGGCTGGAAGGGAAGTGGAAGCACTTATTTAATGAAACACAGTAGCCCTAAAATGACAGAAAATGGCCAGTAAGTTGTTTTTTGCATCAGTTCTGTTCCCGCAGATGTACTCTCCTGCTTTCTTTTCAAATGAGTAGAAGCTAAGGCGAATACGCGAAGCTTTATTAAAATGCTGACATTGTATCAGAACTGTGTTAGTAGAAAGAAGAGATACTACAATTTGCCAAAGGGATAAATAAATAAACTGGAAGGGTAGCTATGCTGCTGCTAATCTTACTAGTATCCATGCTTATTTTTCAAAAAGGACAGCGTTTCTTGTGTTGGAAGAAGCTTGTCATTTAAAGCTGGCCAGAGGGACCCAGATTAGGGTGATGGTTCCCAAAATTTGTAGTACAGGAGATTGACGCTCACGCGGCAGCTGGACAGGGAACAGTAATAAAAGGTTTTTGTGGAGAGAAGTGGGTGTGATGGATTCTTAAAGCTTTCAAGTACTCCCAATATTTCATCAATAAGTTATTTTCACCTTGATAGAGGGTTAGATGGGAGTCACTGTGTAGTACTCTTTTCCCAAGTTTATCAACAGAAGTAGCGCTAGGGTGGTCAGAAATCCAAAAGAGCAGACAGGAGGAAGGCTGACTGTCTATAGCGGAGGAATAGAATTTATTTTAAGCTTGTGAGAGACTAGACTGTTAGCTCCTTGTGCAATTATTTTTCTAAAGACAGATGTTTCGTCTGGCCTTTACATTACTCATAATTTTGAAATGTCTCTTCTGCCTGATTTGTTTTATTTAACCTAATAAAATCTTAACTGTAATAAAGGTTTGATGTAGTAATGAAATTGTCAGTTGCTATCCCCTTTCTCCTTATTTCCAGCTGAAGTTCCTGACCCTGACCTGTTTTTATTTTAATTTATTTTTAAATCCCGTGCTGTTGTGTTTTGACCACGTGCAACAGAGCTGCAAAAGATACTACAAGCTGGTGGGGAAGGCAGGAGAATAACCAGAAGCCAGCTTGAAAAATCACACTGGGGATGAAAAGTATGGGTTTGTCTGTGCAAGACACTATTTATTCTGTCAAACTTGGGTACGGATTGCTGATACTTACAAAAGATAGTTTGCATCCTCCTATGCAATTGTACAGCATGTAATAGCAATTGGCAGAGCTCCCTAAGGCAGCTTTTTTTCTTCTTCTTTTAGAGTTTTCCTCTAAATCTGCTGAGTTGTCTAGTTCTTAGTTCTCCAGCTACAATGCTTCTTTGCCGTTCCCCTGCTGCTTAGGTCTCCAGGCTCGGACTCCATGGTGGTAATATCTTTAGTAAAAATGCCATCCTGTTTATCATAGTATGGGTGGAGAGGGAAGCAATTCTCCATCTGTGAGAAGTTAATCTGATTTTGCTGTTAGTTACAACTCCTGACCAGTTCTTGCACTCGCACAGTGACAGGAGGTAGCTCCACGCCTAGTCAGTGCTCTCGGGTACTTGAACCCCGCTGTTTCAGCCTGTCCTTGCTTGTTCTTGAGAACAAATCTGAGCTTAAAATTCATTGCGTCTAAAGTATTTGGAGACAAACTTGCACTCACCCATAGGCTTTGGAGCACCTTGCAGATTGCAGAGTAAATGGGCGGAAGGCCTTAGCTTGTGCTGCCCGTTAGCTTGGACTTGAGCTTGCGTCCACCAGTGATGTGGGAGTGCGGTCATCCTGGCCTGGCTAGCTTCACATGTGCCAGCAGTGTTAGGGCAGACAATAATCCAGATGTTTTCCTGGAAGGACGCAATGTTATATGACACAAAGCATTAACAGCTTTGTAAGTACCACTTAGGATCGCAAACAAAGCGTGGCATGCTGTAGTGGCTTTGAACCAAAGCCTCGTGGGGCACTGTGGACAAAGTCAGTACCTCCTAATGCTGTTGTCCCAGTGGGCTGATGGAGTTTTTCTGGTTTACAGTCTGACCACACTGGGGCAGAGCTAAGAAAGGGAACCCAGGTTTTTTTGTTTTGTTTTGCGTTTTTTTTCTTTAATGTTGAGTTATTGGATAAAGTGTTCTGGATTAAACACTCAAATGACATGATATCTCATTTTGGTTTAGAATGTTTGGATATGAGGTGTTCAAAACCCTTCAGAGTAGATTACCCCTTAATATGTATGGATAAGACAACCATCCAATATCTGGGAATCCTTGTGGTTCCAATGCTTAGGAGACCCTTCAGAAAGGGCATTGGAAAACAAAGTTTTCCTCCTTTGTGCCTCTCTATCCCTAACCCCTGGGATACAATGTTTAAAGGAAGGGAAAGTCCTTTTCTCTTTTGTGAGAGAATTTGGTACCCACATTTCCTTGTGGCTTTATTCTAAAGAGTATTTTAAAAGTTTAAATGCTAAGATGTCAACCTTCTTGAATCTTTTCTTAATCTTTCTGTTCACAAATATTAAATGGATTGACCAAATTCCTGAAGAGTGTGTTTGGTTCAAGCTGCATTTTATAGATGTTAATAAACTAATTGCTAAAAAAGCTCCCAGAAACAAACCTACTCCCAATGAAAATGTGCTACGAGTACCAGACCAAGAAGAGTGAAGTTACTCTTGTTCTAAGGAGTACTACTTAATGAATAATCTTCCTTTAGAAAAGTAAGCAATTTAAAGTTATTCTGTTTGAATCTGTGGAAGTAAAAAGATTTTGAAGGCAGTGAACTCTTACTGAAATTGGTATTTCTACTCTTTAAGTATTTTAGTTTCAAAAACACATAGGTATATGGAAAAAAATCATTAGCTGTAACTCTTTAGCTCTGTTCAAGCAGCTGCAAACCTTTAAAAATTAGTAATTTTCATCATGAAATGTAAAGTCTGGGTTATAAGCTGTAGTGTTCATTCAGTGCAAGATTTCACTTGAAGCTGACAGAGGGCTTGCAGGGTAGAGGTTGAACAAGCACCCCCAGAGTTAATCCACCACTATTGATTAAATTTGCTGTCTTTAAACCTACAAATAATTTAATCTTTATAAAAGTGTCATTATGATGTAAATATAGTAAACCTCACCTAAAATTGATTTCCTTACCCCTTGTAATACAGACTCCACAATTAGGAGAAATACTAACAGACCTCAGAATTTTAAGAGAGCATTGATGTGGTGGAAATTATTCTTTTAAGGTTATAAAATGCAAAAAATCCAATGGTCTCTTCAGGAGCAAAAGGATGAAGGTGCTTAAAGGCACTGGCCGATGTACTAAGATGCAAAATCCAGTGGCTCTTCTTAATAACTAAAGTACACCCTGAAATGTTTGCATTACTTTCCATGAACTAGAGTGGAAACACGAGAGGAAGTAGAAAAAAAATCTGCTACATTTTCCAGGGGTTATGCTTGTAAGAATGAAAAATAGAAGTAGTTTTTGTGCTCTTTGAAATTGCTGAATCACAATTCTTCCACTCGGCCTGGGGAGACTGAGATCAGCAGGGATTTCCTTAGACTACTGATGCAAACCCTATGCTCTAAGAATACTGCCTGACAGCAGTTTGCCCATATCAAAAAAAGTAACTACTGTAATACTGGCATGAATGAATACTGACTGTAGAACTCATGATGGAGGCTTAAATGCCCTTTCTAAGGGCTAACCTTGCGAAAGGGCAGAGTCAGAGAATCTTTTGAGGTAAATTGTTTATTTTGTACCCCTGTACTCAAAGATACCACTGAACCTTCTCTAACTTAAGCATGGGGAAATTGGGTGCCAAGAACTGTAAGTGCTAGCAAAGCCAGTTTTCATTGTTGCAAATCGCTCAGTTTGATTTCGCAAGGAACTTTGATGTCTCATTCTGTAGTTAGGACTATCCCATGTTGTGTTTTCCTTTATAGATCATAGAATCATTAAGGTTGGAAAAGACCTAGATATATTTTCCTGCTTTTAATTTGAGGAATTGTGGCAACTTGGTTAAAGCTGCTCCTGTCACTGGGCTGTTACAAATCTAAAAAATCCAAATGGTTCCACAAAGCATGTACATTCTGCTTCAAGTCTAATACAGACATATTTATTTCTGTTTGCAGAATCTCAGAATGTGGTAGCTTTGCTCATACTTTTGCTAAGGAAAATCAACATTGCTGTGCAAGTATTAACCACAATACACAAAAACCTCGAGAGAACATGCTGATGATCTGTAGAGCTCGAGTGGTTCCACCGGAGAATGGTCAAACTCATTCAGAATCCTTGTGTTGGTTCTTCTCCCTTGTTTTCTTGGCACTATGTAAATATAGATCATATCTGATGGTATAAGAAGAGACTTCGTGCAATTATTCTTCATTTTTATGTTAGTAAGACCATCAGTAGAATTACAGAAATATCAAGCCACAGTGGAATATTTCTGTCTTCCTGAATGAGGCTAGGAATTATGATGACTTACGATCTTTCTGAGAGATGTATGAAAGTGTTTTAGTCTAGTCAATCAAAAAAATCTTTAAAGAATTTCAATATATTGTGATGTTTTCCCTTTTCCCTGAATTCAGGTATGTGGTTGATTTGCTCTTCAAGAGAAGGGTAAAATTCAGCAAAGAAAAAAAAAAAAGCCTGGTTTTGTTTCTTTGTAATTCATGTTGAAAGCCTTAAGAAGAAATAATTGAAAAGTAGTACTAAATGCATATTTTTAGTTTTCTTACAGTTCTTTTTTTCTACTTTTTGAGCTTTTATTATTAGTGTTTTAAGTTTTCCTGTTCAACCTTAATGACTATAAATTCAGTGGAAGATTGCATCACATAATTTTGCTGGAGTTTCCAGAAAATGATAAATATTACAGTATTCCATGGGAAATTATGCCAGTTTGCAGGGTTTCACTCTTTAAGATTCCCCCTCACCCCTTTTTAAATTATGGAATTGCATGATGTGTCTACTTCCCTCTTCTCCTGGGAAGAAGATTTTGGTGGCTGGAAATCTAAGGGAATTGTGACACTAGAGATGCTAAACTAAACCTAATTTACAGACTTTTAAACAACCTGAATAAAAATAATTTTCTTTAAAAGCATTTTAAAATTGATCAAGCTATATCTTAAAGATTTGTGTGCTGGTGATCGAGCGTTTCTTGTTGCAGTTATATTTCCAGTGATTCCTCCAAGAAATAAAGACAAGCCTGTGCATAGCTGACCTTTCTAAGAAGAAACAGAAAAATATATTTTATCTTTAGGGGAAAAAGAAGCAACATTTAAACAGTCTTTGTGCGTCTTGAAGAAATAAGTAAGGTAAATCCCATACTTTTCTGTGTTATGTAAATCCCTACCTTAAGGGTTTACATATATAATTAATTTCTTGTTTTGTTTTTTTTTAAATCTCTTTCAACTGAAGTATATATGCAGTTAGAAAATTATATGTAGATAAGTTGATGTATAGATAAAGCATTACCATGACAAACAGGCCAAACTTTCTTCTGATATGGAGAATTACCTCATTTGTCTGGATAAATTTGGCACTGTTATGTGGTTACAAGTTGAAACCAAGTAATTGCTTTAAGTGGAGAAAAATTGAATCAGCACTATGAGTGTGCTAACCTTTTTCTTCCTTTCTTCTTCCATTGAAAAGTGTATAGACCTTGGGATAGAACTGTAAATTTATTTACAGGTAACTATGAGATTCAAAAAGGGAATGAACTCAGTTATGTATTGTCATATTTTCTTACTCTCATGTATCTTTAATTTCAGTCTTTGTGATCAGGTGATGATGGTCAATGTAGCTTCTGACCAGTTGATACTGTCAATTACTTTCAGAGCAAATTTGAACAGGTCCCTTTATTATTAGTGAACGGTCGGTCACTCTTGGGTGAAGACAGATGACATTTAGACTTCAATATTTTTGGTTTAGTGCAAGGGACAGTTTCATAGCGTTGTTAAGTAACACTGAAGAATATGCGTGAAGAAGCATTGAGAAATGTCACCCTTTATTTTCTACTTGGTTTGGTCATGGAATATTCACTGTACAAAGCCTGGTGGTCATGAATTTTATTTGTCTTGTAACTTGCATAGTTAACATGTACAGAATTAATATCAAACTGATTTTGAGCCACAGGAACAATATGTGTGTATGTATGTGTATTGTTGTGCGTGTAATTTCACTGCACTTAGCATTTGTTTTCAGTAATAATGGAAGCTCATTCATGAAACTGTTGTCCATTGTAGGTCAGATTTTTATACTTTAGCTGTTTTTGATGATTCTGCATTGCAGAATGTTGTCATGAAGAAACATAGCTCACAGGAAAGTACAGTGCTAAGTATCTTTGGCTGCAGTTTCACATTTTTATTTGACTGAAATTAATAGCTCTCTGTCACGGTTCCCCTTCCATTGCTTCTGCTGCTCTTCCTTCCCTCCTTGTTGCATTGTGCCATCCTTGGAATTTGTATGGATAAATTGGTTCAACTCACTAGAACAGCAGAAAAATAACTCCACAATAAACAAATTAACAGATTTTGCTGGTCTACTGTTTCCTGTGTTGCTACTTGCTGTGGGACCAGATGAATGTCAAAGGTGTGACAAAGTGGATGGAATTCTGTGTGTAGGAAATTTTGATAAGGTAGAGCTAGGTTTGAGGGAGAGGGTTTGTGGGGAGGCTTCTTGCACATGACCTTCCCTTTCTGGCATTATTCAGCTATTGATTCAGTTCAACTGAAACACCTTGTTTTGATCTATTGCTTTTCTTTGAATGCAAGACCTGTGATGGTGCCCATGCATGCTTAATTAAGGTGAAAGTATGGGTTTTAAGGCATCAAAGTTTTTCACTATGTTGTATATCTTACTGCATCTTAAACATCAAGTTTATCCCAAGATGATGTGAATACTTGATACATGCTGCCTGTCATAGTTGCTCATCAGGAACTAAGCCACTGTTGCTGAAACAGCTGACTTGGGTTGACAAGTGTTAATACAGAGACTCTTAAAGGGAGTGTATAAGCATCTATACATAAACCACAGTCTCTAAATATAACAAAAGAGTCATCTTTTCAGGCTGAATTTCTAAAAAGGAAAGAACACCTCAAAAACTTACCCTACATTTGGGTCAATAGGATTGTTGTATTTTGAAAAGCACAAAGCAAAGAATAGGTCATCTATGTGACAACCTTACAGATTCATCAAGGAAATAATATTTTGTTTTCTCTTTCTTAGCTCCTAAATGATATGAGGCACACGAAGTCTCTCTTAAAATGACAGATGAACTTGTGGAATTTCTGTCTAATAGATTTTGTGAGATGTGTCCTGTCTCCTCAGAAAACAGGACATATTTTTTGAATATGTTTTTAGCTTGCATCCACAACGTTGCTATTCTCAAAACATCTGTTTGTTTCTCAACAGGTATAAAAAAAAATACATAAAAAATAAAAATGAGTGAACTGGACCATGGAATATTCTCTACAACTCATAGGACTACTGATGTAGGTACGTATGCTATCATGTTCAAATTTACTTGTTTTACCACAATCTAGAATAAAACTACTTATTAAATACTCTGTGCAATCAACAGCTGCATATGGAAGCTGCTATAGCGTTCTGATCATAGAATCACAGAATGGTTTGGGTTGAAAGGCACCTTCAAAGACCATCTACTTCCAAGCCCCCTGCTGTGGGCAGAGACATCTTCCACTAGACCAGGTTGCTCAAAGCCCCATCCAGCCTGGCCTTGAACACTTCCAATGATGGGGCATCCACAACTTCTCTGGGCAACCTGCACCAGTGTCTCACCACCCTCATAGTAAAAAAATTTCTTCCTTATATCCAACCTAAATCTGCTCTCTTTCAGTTTAAAACTGTTGCCCCGTGTCCTGTCACTACAAGCCCTGTTAAAAAGTCTTTCTCTGTTTTTCTTATAAACCCCTTTTAAGTATTGAAAGGGTGCACTAAGGTCTCCCTGGAGCCTTCTCTTCTCCAGGCTGAACAAACCCAATGCTCTCAGCCTTTCTTCACAGGAGAGGTGCTCCAGCCCTCTGACCATTTCCATGGCTTCCTCTGGACCTGCTCTACCAGGTCCATGTCTGTTTTGTACAGGAGATGCCAGAGCTGGATCCAGTGCTCCATGGGAGTCTGATGAGAGCGCCATACAGGGGGAGAATCACCTCCCTGAACCTGCTGGCCACGCTTCTCACACAGCCCAGGATACACTGGCTTTCTGGGCTGCAAGCATGCATTGCCGGATCATGTCCAATTTTCATCCACCAGGATTCCCAAGTACTTTTCTGCAGGGCTGCCCTCAATCCATTCAATGCCCAGTCTGTACTGATATTGGGGACTGCCCTGGTGGTTGACTTGAAAAAAATCTTTATGCAATGAGGCATCATCTAGGGTCATGTTGTCAGACTTTCTGTAGGCATGTGGCAGATGAAAATCCGTAGGGGAGACTTGAAGGAGGATCATGAGATAGCTTTGCGGGATTTACCTTAACATTTTATGTGGAACCCCTCTGCAAAACTGTATGTCAGACGTATCGCTTCCAGCCACTATGTTTTTAATAGTGAATGGAAAAAATCTTTCTCTTAATGGCAAGTTTCACTACTAAAGGAACCTAAAAAAGAGGTTGGAAAGAAAAGGCCCATTCCTTATCTCCGTAAGCTTCCTAGCTTACGTAAAGTTACTGACCATCTGTGTGTTAAAGCTTTACAGTACTAGGGCAAAAGCTTAAATATTTTCATTTACCATTGTAATTGTAGCTCAGGCTATAGCAAATATTTGTTATAGAAAATACTGAAAGGGAATTTTAAAATCTAGAAGTTTAATATTTTATATTTTTATTCATGTGTGTATATATTTGTGGGTATAGACATATATAAAAAATGTATTTTCTTTGTAAAATATAAGACACATCCAATACATTACCTATTAAATACAAAGTTTGCATCCTGTATGCCAAGACCCCGATTCTGGAGTTAATCTCACATGGATAGACCCTATTGACTTCAGAAAACTTCTAAGAGTAAAGTCCTTAGTAGAAGAAGAAACAGATAAAGATTAGTAGCTGTCCTGGTTTCAGCTTCAGAGT
>VZTL01007207.1:0-25758 GCA_013400535.1 Scopus umbretta
ATATATATACATTTTTTTTAATATTTCTTTTACAAGTATGTGGGTGATACATCTCCATTTGAAGAAGTGGAGAAGGCCAGCTGCACATCACTGAGAAGCAATTTTATTTTTTCATCAAATCTGGTTTTATACAATGTAGTTCTTCAGGCTGTGGTTATGTAGGCCATTTTTTGGCACCAGTCTTGATTTATTTGATTCTTTCTCCTGCATCACCTCCTCCACTATGCTACTACAGCTGTTCATGTGACCCCTACGGCAAACCGTATGAAGGAACTGACTGGGGCGAGAAATAAAAGGTTGTGAGATTTTTCTGGATTATTTTTCAACCAGATTAGTTAAAGTCCTCATTTGCCACAGTGCTACAAAACCCATTGTGCTGACACCAGAGGGGACAGAGTGGAGTGGAAGTAGAGGTGTAAAGAAAAATTTGGACAGAGGACAATTGGAGGTGGTTTAAACAGCATTGCCACAGTGTGTATTACAGTCTCAGTTTGCTGATTCAAAATATACTTCCCTACTCCAAACTGAAGACAAAACCCCATTTCTTAGTAACTCTCAATACATGAATGATTTTCCCAGCCTCTGCTTTTCTCCAAAGTGGCATTACCTAGGCCCCCAGCATGAGATTTGAGGAGCTATCTACTACTTCATCTGCGAGCTAAGCTCAAATTAGATCCATATTTAAACAGAGTATTTAGGAAATAATTTTTCAGAAGCTCATAGGTGGGATGGCAATGTTAAGATGCTTTCATTTCTGGTCAACTGAGAAGGCGCAGCAGTTTCTACCCTTTTTGGCTACGTTTCATTTGGAGGTTGGTATTCATGTCAATCAGGAACTCAGAATAAAAATTTGGAAGTACAATGTGTCACTGAAGTTTCCCTGACTGTACCCACAGCCATCATTAAATCAGTCCTCAGAGCAATCTCCTCTCTTACCGCTGGCTGATGGCCTCCTGCCTGGCTGCACTGCATTGCGTCCTTCCTCTGCCAGCACTGGCAAAGGGAGGCAGGACCCCGCTCTCGCACTTCTCTCTCCCTTGCTGCCGCTCCCGTTTGCTGCCCAGCGCTCAGCTCCCTGCAATTTCTGCTCGTGGGTCTGGTAGTGTTTCTCATGGCCATCCTGGCTTCCTCAGGCAAATTGGTTTCTCATTTGTGGCTCCATGTGGGAGACTTGACATCTGAAATACGCATCCCTGCAGTCCCCTCTGACTGTGGAGGAGGGTGCGAGGTGCCTAGCTCAGCCTCTCTCAGCGTTGCCACCAGCTGCCTTAGGCACGTTTTTGTTCAGCATGCTGGCTGTTGTTCCTCTTGTTCCGTGGTGCAAAACTCTTCCCCAGGCCTGGTCCGAAGAATGTAGACCCCTCACCTGGGGCTACGAATCCCATGGAGAGGAAAATCACTGAGCCTGCAGTGTAGCAGTGTCGAGGGTGAGCACCTCGTTTCTTGTGTGGATATAGCTTTCAAAAATGGGTCTTAGAGTTGGAAATACAAAAGGCTCCTGGAGGAGCTCGGGGAAAAACTGTGAGACCATACTGGGCAGAGACTCTTTGATTTCGTGTTATGCTTGAATAGTCTGCATGAGCCAAAAGTGGTGCAGCATGACACCAGTCCTTCCTAAGCTGAGGAGAGAACAGGCTATCTAACAGATGGGAATCCTTATCTTATTACTTCCTCATGGACCTGAAAAATTCTGTAACATAATTCTAACCGGAATCATCTTTCTCCCCATAGCACAAATTCTAAATCTTCGTTTTGTGGGCTTTGTATGCAGTTGTGCAACAAGTCCTTTTAAGCAGTCCCTCAACAGTACCAAAGGTTTTCTTATACCACTCAAAATGAGGAATATTTTCCCATCCTACGTGGCCTTTGGTTTCCATCCCTTTCAATGTGGTTTCTGCTTTGTTCTTTTTCTGTGCTAGGAGACGATAATGAGGTTCACACACCTTCTGCTCTGGTGCTTGGAAATGTACCCTGGGTTTAGCTCAGCTGCAGTGAGCTGAGAGGTTTCCCCTTGCATGCCGCCAATTTTCAGTGCGCTCATATGTGGCTGACGCGGTAGGGGGCTAATCCCAACAGCAAACATTATACTCTTTCCGTACTCACTTACACTTTGGAATCAAGGCTAAAAAGTTCTCTTTGAAGCCCCTTTTCTCTGAATGGTCTGGCAAGCTAACGTGGACTTCCCAGTCTCTGGCCAGAATTCAAATGTATCGCAGTGCAGCTCAGTGACTGTAGCAATTGTCTCAGGCCCTCCCAGCACACCAGTCTTCCTGTGGCACGGGATCAGAAGGACATGCTTCTTTTTCAAGAAGTAGGAAGCTGTTTATTTAAGCACAGCTGCAGCCAACATTCTTCAGCAAAGTTTACCCACAGTGAATTTGCCTATCTTTATCAGTTCGCTATCTCCAATGTCTTACGTTGCAACACGCACCATGGAGGAAATAGAAAATAAGTGATTTAGAGAAATTATTTCTGATACCCGAACATAGGTTGAGCTGGCAAGTCTGACCAGTGGAATAATGTTCAAAAGCTCATGCCCTTTTCCATTTCAATAACAATAGAGACACATTCTGTGCTCAATCTGGAAACAAATGTTGCCCATATTTGGGTCTCAGTGGGAGCTGTGCATGTGGAATTTGGCCCAAAGGGTTGTGTTGCAAGATGCTGTTTCCCCTTGCCCTGCTCCAAATCTTGATTATTTCTATTTGTATACAAATAACAGCTGACTGCAGCAGAGGCTGTGTTCAAGTAAGTATCTGCCTGAAAACTGATTTTTGCTGCAGATGTGCACGTGGATGGAAATATGAATAATGCTACAGATCTCTTGGGCGTTACTCAGAACTGGACCGGCACAAGTGAGAACCGCATTGGGTCTGTTGTGCATCCTCCTGCGTGGGCATTTTCATACCAACTCCTTTTTACCAGTTCCCTGAATTTTCATAGGCAAATCTTTCTTCTAGCTGTGATTCCAAAGAGAGACAATATTTGCGCATTATATATTTGCAGCAGTTTCTTACATTAGTCTGATTTTATTGGAACATTAGTCATTTTGCAGATTAAATGTACCTAGGAAATCAGGTGATGTTTTGTGCACTCCGTTTCAACTCTTTGAAACCAGGAAAATAAAAAGGATCACATGCAGGCAACTGGGGAGGAATCTCCTTTCTTCCTCACATGCAGGAAGGGAGAAGTTTCCAATGGGACTAAATCAGAAGGGGGCCTAAACTTCTTCAGTGTGCACACTTTTTTAGCTGTGAATGTTGCTCATTTAGGCTGCTTTGATACTCACAGATAAATGCATAGTGAAGACTAAATTTCCTATAGAGCGTGGACTTGGTTGACCAGGACATAATCCTAAAAACTGGGAAGCAAAGGGACCATTCCTCTCAATAGAAAGAATGACTTAGGCGTGTGGCTTCCACCTCCTCTGGGTGGGCAGGATCCTCGGACAGGAGGCAGTCTCCCTTTGCAAGAGGATGAAGGGAAGAGAGAGCGTTGTGTTTTACCTTTGAACTTTTTCTTCCAGGCAAATCTACTTTCTGATTTTGACCTGAATTTTTAAGTAGATTGGGATGAACCAGACTTCATTCAGAGGTGAATTTCTTAGCAAGCAGATAATTTTCTTTGACATTTCTCTCTCCACACTACAGCTGCTGCTGAACCTTTGGCTCAGAATGAAATCCTAGAGAGCAGAGTGTTCTCCTCTTCCTCTGTTAGAGCCACAGGACCTCAAGGGTAACGGCTCCACAGTTAGGCAAGCTTAAAAGTGATGGCTTCGCTTTCCCACATGGCTTATATTTCCTGGACTTCACAGAGATTCTACTTTGCATTATTGCAGGTAGGAGGAGCATGGGCCCACATACTTCTCCTTTTGATCTGTTACTTGTCTTTGCCTTGTCATGTTTTTCCGTACAGGAAGCTCTTTATGGCAACTTGCTCACAGTGCATTACTCTCTAGAGCTGCTGCATAAATGTGGCTGTGAAAACCTACCTGAGAGATGCTGGTGGATCGTGATGCATCTGAGTCCACTTAGAGCCACTCCAGTGTTGAAGTGTGCTGAGGGGTTATTAGAGGAGAACAAACGCAGAAGTACTTTTCTCCACTATTCTGCATAGTCGCTCATGGTACACTTAGTAAAGCTTATGTAAATAAATATAATTGCGAAACATTCAGCAGTCACTGTGCAGTACATAGCCTTAGCCTTGATGGTACTTGGGCATTAATGTTAGAGCTCTCAAGCACATTCCTAGCCTCCCAAACTCTGCAAATGGAAGAGCACATGAAGAGGCTACTCCTGTGCCGGAGGACATAGTACTTTTCTGACATGTTATGTGTTAGATTTCTGATGCTTTGCTCTAATGAGAGCAACCACTTCCCTGCTCTTGAAGGCCCTACCCTATAGGGATTAGAAATCTTTCCTGTGTAACTGCCTTTTCAGCTTGCTTGACTACTTACCAAGGTCTTTATTTTTCCTTCCAGGGAAAGGAGGGAGGAGGGGACTTTTTCCCTAGACCCCTTGTTCCCTCTGTTTTGCTTTGAATGTTGCGGTGTGTTTGGTTCCCCCCTCCCAATGTGCTCAGATAACCCAAAAGAAAGAGAAGTCCTTTTTTTTTTTTTTTTCATCCCTTTTCCCTGAGGAGACAGAGAGAGCGAGAGGGGGGAAAAAAGAAAGATTAAGATGTAAGCTGGCTAGATAAGCCTGGAACTGGGTTTATTACTACTGCTGAATGAGAGTACAAGGATATAAAAGCAAACCTGCTTTAGTGGAGCTGGAGCGAGGTTGGTGGGAGACCTACGCTGATTGTGTGCCACTCCGAGAAGGGATGTTTCATTAATTACACATTAACTATGTGCACTGAGGAGGAGGCAGAGGATAAAAAATGCAGATGTTTCTGCTGCCTGACAGAATGAAACCCACTCTTGATCCTGTCAAAAGAACATTTTGAATCAAAGGGCTCCACAGAAGTGGAAGAATGAGTTTTGTGGCTGAGTGCAATGGTGCGGCCTTTTAATCATTAAACCCTTTTATAGCGGTAAAATGAACATCCATTGTCATGGCCACTCCAATGGGGCCATCGGAGCTGGTGAAAAGGGAATGCTTTACGAAGGGCACTAAAACAGGACACAACCAGCCCTGCTGCTGGATTTCTAAAGGTAACAACAGCAGTGCATGACAAAGAATGAAAAGACGGCCCAGGTTGGTTTGCTTAAATTACTTTCCTCCCCAAGCCCTCCTTACAAGCTAAACATGCACCAGATATAATGAGCATTAGGACTTCACAGGCTGGCAGTTCCCCTCCTTTGTTTCCTCAGAGTTTTACTGTCTTGGTTTAATTTTTTCTGTTCTTTAAGTGAAGACTCCTTAGAAAAACGGATTGAAATGTTGTTTTATTCTTAATCACTCTCTACAGTTGTAGTAAAGCCATTAGCATTGTGCGAGGAATGATCCTCTCTTCTTGCGTCCACACCACCCCCACCTCCCCAAGTATGCAGGGACAGCAACGCTTTAAGACTGTTTTTCAGATGAAACATCTCCAGCCCGTTTTTAGAAAGCAGACTTAATTTTAATTTGTCAGGCCATGACCCTGGAGTTTTAGTTATATTCCTTCCTTGCTTCTTTCTTCTCCTTCCCTTTAATTTCTCAGTAGAAATGATTCAATAAACTATTTCTCACATCAGTCTAGGAAGAATTGAAAGATTTATTTCCCAAAGTTCATATATGCCTTGGAAAACCATATTGTCAGGTTTTTTGGAGCAGAACTTGTCAGAGAAAAGTAACCTCATTTCATGGGGAGTTTCATATCTAGGTTTTGTTCCAATAGGAAACAAAAGGGAATCAAATCCTGGCTCCTAGGTAATCCATCTGACGGACACCCTGGTACCACAAATCTTGACAGTCTGGACTGTGAAAGAAGCCAGAAGATGAAAGCTAAAGATAGCAAGGCTTTCTGGCTCCCAGCCAGTCATCCAAATGAGCTGCTGAGGATCTGAGCACTTTGGGAGCTCTGGCTTTGGAGGAAGCAGGAGATCAACTAGTCAGAGACTTTCATACCATCAGCAATTTTCTGAATTTGAATGACAAACTCTGAACAAACTCTGAAAAGTTGTCAGTGCAGATGAATCAGCAGAATGGGATGAAAAGTATTTTGATGGACTATTTTAGACCAATTCTTTACCAATAATTTCTAGGATAGAACTGATGTTGAGAGTTTTATAGTTTCTGTGGCATTTGGAATGCAAATGTATTTCAGTCTATATATTAATCCTTATATAAAATACAAAAAAATAAGTGAATAACAAGATTTCTCAGCAGCCCTGGAGGCTCTTTGTGTACTAACTGTACTATTTAGCTATGAATGCTCTTTTATTTTTAGTTAAGGAAGGAAGGAAAAAGCACTTACTCTTATGATGCTTGATTACTGTGGGTAACAATCTGAGCCACGTGCTTCTTATGTAAAGGGCAGAAGCCTGGAGAAAGTAATCGGGAAGGTCCATATGAAGATGCAAGCTTTATGGCTCACCATCTGTGAGAAGGTTTGATGGGATCATTCCCTGGGAATATTGCTGCAGTTATTGTCACTATACTTCAGCTGGAACCAGCTCTTCAAAACTCTGGAGGGGTTTAAAGTATACAGAAAAGTGCTTCTTTGTGGGTTTGTCTCATCCTTTCTATCAACTAGAAAATTTCCCAAAGCCACATTTTCATTTTTGGAGGGACCCAAATGGTGGTCCTTAATTGTTTAGTTAACTCTGGAAGAGGCTGTGCAACTGGCTCCGTGCTTTGCGAGGGAGAAAATGCAAACCCCCGCATAAAGAAGTAGCAGAGTAGTAAAGAAACCACTTAGTACTGAAGTAGCAAAGAAAACAAGTGTTATAAAAATGCTTCTTCCCTGGCAGCAATCCAAAGGGGTTGACAGACAATTCTGGATGCAGTTCTGAGGGGTGGTGAGAATCCAGTTGAAAATGGGCCATTACAGCAGGCTGACCAGGATGGCAGGGTGATAACCGAACTGCTGGGGGCAGTGACCTGGGGGAAGCATTAAAAAGATCTGTTCAGAGACTTTCTTTAGAATTACAGATAACTCAAAGGTGCAGAAGGGTACTTTCCGTGTTCCAGTATGTTTGGCTAATTGTACAGTTCAGGGAAGGGCTTGGACAGCTAAGGTCACTGACAAAAACTGATTCAGGATCGAACATGGCTGTGAGGTGATAATGTGACACAAGAAGATGATGCCCAGCTCAGTTCCTACTCAAAATACCTGAGACACATCCGGGCAACTTCCACTTCTGCACCACTTACAAAGGTAAGGATGCTATAGTGGACTGAGCGCAATAAACTCCGGCCTCTAAGATGGGCTTCGTAAGGACAGAGTGTTAAGCAGTGACAGCTCAGGCTCTGTACACTGAAATTCTGCACCGTATGCTTATAAAAGTTACATCAGTTTAAAGTACTTCTATCTTTTCTTCGTGTCCTACGGTAAAATCAGTGTTGCAATTGTCGGCTTTCTGTTTTGCCTTCTCTGTGCTACCTGCAAGCTTTTAGCTGCGGTTTCAGAAAAGTGTTTAAAATTAAAATGGCAGCTTCCTATTATTTTAGCACAAGTAGTTCTTTGCTTCAGAAACTCCTGGGGCGTATCAAGATGGAAATAGAGCTAACGCAAGCATGGCCCAAATTAAATTAATTCAGAGCCATTAGTCTGTGACCTGCAAGGAGGAAGGATGCTTTCCCTATCCTGGCTGAGCTAATATTCCTGCCTTTGCTGAATCACACCAAACTAGCCTTCTGCAGCTACTACCAAGCAGCAATGCACCAATTCTTTGTTTTGGCTGTGGTCCATCTAACCAAGCAGACTAGCGCTTTCAGTCTCCTTCATCCTGACAGTCTCCTTGGTCAGCTGGCAAAGCACCCACTGCCGGTGCTTGGCTCAGACAGGTGGATTGACTTGGCCAGAGCTGAAAAGAAATAAAGAGTCTCTGTAAAACTGCTGCTGGCACCAAAATAAGAGGCTTCTTACAGCAAGTCATGTCAGTCTGTGATCCCCCCTCTCCTTTCTCCTTCAACCAAAATTGGCAACAGTGTTGACGAGTCAGTCCTGGTCCGTAAGCACCTGAGCTGGGTGCAGCCGCTCAGACCTTCCTTCCCCGCTGCTCTGAATTCGGCCTGAGATCAGCTCCCACAGAGCTGGGACATCCCAGACAGCAAGCGGGAGTCTGAGGAGCTGGACCAGGCTCTGCAGCGATGCTCTGCGTCTTCATGCAGCCCAGGCTCTGCAGGGGAGCAAACACCATTTCTTTTAACTCAGAGAGGAGGAGATAAGACTTCACTAAAAGAGTAAAACAGGTTACATAGAAATTACAACATAATACTTTTTTCATTCCTTCCCTAAATTTATATTCAGTTGTATTCTCTGTTCCCTGTTCAAGCTGGCCCTGAATTTATCTACTGAATATCCAGCAATGTTACGTATTTCTGAGAATAAATATGGCTAAATCTTTTCACACAGTTTGAGAAGGTTTCTGTTAAAATAACAAGCACATAAAGACATGTATTTGTTAATTTTCTTTTTGAGTTTGCAACTGCTCTGTATTAAAATGCACTACCTTGAACATGACTGAAGACGTGTGTGTTGCCTGAATTCGTGAGGAATGAAGCATCTCAGATTGCTCTGGTCTGTACAAAAATAAACTGGCTCTCCCTTGGCTCTAGGCTGTACAGGATGAGACCACATGTTCCAACATGCCCATAAAAGTGAAATTATTCTACAGATTTAAACTAAATAATTAGAAGTAAAGAAAGCAGAACTGAGGAAAACAAGGCAAAGAACTACGTAAAAATGGTTTCTGTTTTGCATCCAGAATCCCAAAAGCACTTCCAACAAGACATTTTTGGTGCTCAGCATAGCTCAGTTTCGGGCACCTGGATTTTCAGAAATCTTATGCTTTGAAATTCAAGTATCTCGGTTTGGTCACCTAACCAAGAGAAGGCATCCCCAGCTCCTGCTGGCTTTGAAAAGCGCCCTCCCCAGACTTTGTCTGAGGTGCATCTAGTGAGAGTGTCGAGAAAGTCACTTGTTTGTAAACAAAGCATTTTACAATTCCTTGCGAGACATTTGAAGTGAGCCTATGCTGCACAAAGCTCCTCGGGGATCTGTCGCAGCAGCAGCAGCAGTGCACAAAACAAAGTCACTTCTTCTGCTGCACTTTATTCTGTTGTCATGTTAAAAGCAATGAATTTATTTCCCCCTCTCAGCCCTCCCTCAACTACTGCAGCCCTGCAGTAAATCAAAAAAGTAAACTCTCATTCTCATTGTGCAGGGCTTACTTCCAGGCCTCTACAGTTTCCACAGTAACTAATTAGAAATTTGCATCTCTAAGAGAGAATTATTTAATACTGATGTAAGCCCTTTTATTCTTTGGAGCTTGGCCTTTTGCTACTCAACTTCTGGTAGATGTTGGGCCTTAAGGTCATACTGTACAAACTCTGAATGTAGGTGGCCCTAGTCTTGCTTTTTTTATTTCGGATGATTCATATCCTGTGAAGAAAATGTCTTGCCAGGTTTTTGTTGAATGGCATAGATTTGAAAGGCAGCACCCAATTCATTTAGTAGCCATTTGTTTTAAACTGTAACATCTTCCCCATTCCTCATTAGCTAACTCTTGTGTAATTGAGTCATGCATTTTTAGCCTTGTTAAACCAGTGGAGTTAGGTCACACTGATGTACCTTTCCCATTAGTTCCATTTGCTGCCCCTGGCTCTCCGCGTTTAAGCAGGCCTTTTATTTCCGCATGCCAGGAATGAAAGCCTCGGATACTCCAAGTGCACAGGCGTGTGTTTTATAGCTCAGCCTTAGGTACTGTAAATCCAAGATACTGTCCTGCAGTCTCAAAGATATAAATACTGAGAGAAGAGGAGGTGGAGGCTGCAAACCGAACAAAAGCCTTCCTTCATGTTCATGCTAGAAAATGGCTTGGAACAGTTTTTGTCCCAAAACAGCAAGCGCCCCTCACACAGCTGTACTACCTCAAGCTTCAGCTGGCTCCAACAGGCTTTGCAGCAGGCTTGCAGTCAGTTTGCCAGCTCAGGCTCAGCAATTTTTCAGCTATTGCACTTTTCTACAAATGATCTGTCAAGAAAGAAGCACAGCCATCACCACCCCTTTCTACCACCACACAGATCTTGCCCATCCCCTTCTGTCTAAGCTTTGTACTGCTGTACCTGAAAGGACTTCAGTAGGGCTTGTTTTATAACCTTGTAACCTTATAAATTTATAATATTATGATCTAGTATTATATATAATGTTTAAAACATTACACATACAACCTAGTCGTATGTGTATATATACATAAACACACTCATATACATATACACACACAGAGATATATATTTATATAAAAGATTATATAAGCTTATAATGGAAGAGGAACAGGGATTCTGGTTTCTTCCCCCTTGCAATTATTTCCAAAGAAGACATCATTATTGAAGAGGAATGACTGCATCAACCAATAACATTCTGATTCTGGAGCTGCAAATAATCCATTATTGTAACTTACTGTAACTTAAATTAATTGAGATTGAAATAAATGGAACTTCAAGAGCACCTCCATTCATAATGCTGTCTGGAAAGGAGGCGGTGTTCGAGAGACGTAAAGGTTCTGCGCTTGTGTAAATGAATCACAGATGCCATTTTTTTCTTCTTTCTTCACAGGAGTCCTGAATTTAGAAACAAACCTCAAACATTGCATGCACGTTATGATCTGTGAAAGGCAGCCCAAAACCGTAATTATGGGCATCCTGTCTAAGACCCCAAATCCATCCAGGTCAGTATACACCTCCAAGAGTCACCAAGAGCTGATGCATAAAGAAGGGTCAAAGAGCAGAAACGCAATACTCTTTCAGTGCGCAGTTCTGTGCTGCTGTAGGAGATTCCTAACAAAAGTGACTTTCTTGTGTTTCCTGGTATAACAGGATTGTATTAGCCTTTGATGGTTTCTTCTTCCATGAGTTTGCCCAGCTGCTTTCTGAACTTGAGTAAAATCTTGGCACCCGCACCATCCTGTAGCAAGGAGTTCCACAGCCTAAACACATATTGAAGAAGTCTCCTTTGAAGATGTTTTCCTATGGCAAGTATTAGGAGATGATATTTACCTGGTATTTATTCCAGTCCACTTCTCCTTACGTTGGAAAAAAATGCCTAGAGCTTTTTAGCTTAAAGATATTCTTCACCGTGGCTGTGATTCAACCCCATTGTTTTACTGTCTTTTGTCAAAGACCGGGTTGGTATTTAATATTAATAGCTTAATATCAGGATTTGTAGGCCTAATTCTCACAATCTCGTGACTCTTGCTGTGACTAAAGGATACAATGCAGTCGCCTACACACAAGCTTCTAATCCATTTAAGAGGTTTTTCAGGACATCCTGCCTGATTGCTAACTGCTTCTCCAGAAGGGCCAGCATCTCCTTTAGGCCTGTGTCAATCTGCCACCCCCTTGTCAGTCCACTGAAGTGCACCTTCAGGGCAGCACCTGTCTGACAATATTTTTAAGAGATCACCCAGATATGATATTTCTCAGTGGCATCTGAAAAGCCCTTGCCTGTTGGAGTCTAGGATTCTGCTCCCTCTTCTGCCTCTTACTATTGAAGGTGAAAAGCAACACACACGACACTAAGCAAATGTCAAAGGAGGAGGGTGATGGGACTGGCAGAAACCTGCCAGCCACCTCCTAATAACTCTCTCCTGAGAGTCAATTTGCAACAAAAACGAACAAAACAGGACGCAGAGAGTTTATCGAGGTTCCTGTGACTCATCCCATCCTGCTAGCAAGCCACAGCTGAAGAGATGTCCTGAAAAAGTGTTTTTATTGCAGTCTACATGTTAACTCAGTAAAAAAACTCAGCACTATCCAGGCAGGCAGTTCAACAGGTTAAATAAGAACTATAAGAAATAGAGAAGCTTTTACTAAAATTTGTGACATTTTAACCTACCTGTGGGGAAAATACTTTTCTTCTGGATAACCAGCAGACTTCCTATTCAAAAACAGAAACGTAAGTTTAATAACAGCGCTTAAGTTCATCCTAAGAGCTAAGAACTCCTGTCACTTATTATGTAATTGTGTAAACAGCCAGAACATGTCGTTGCTTTTGAGTTTTGATGCCCCAAAAAATCTAACTTTATATTTTTAAATGCAAAAATAACAGTTACAGATTCATAAATATGTACGAAGAAGACAGGTACATGCACATACAAACCCACCCATGTCCACAGATTTCCTACTGACTTGGCTTGATAACTGTTCAGTAAATTTTTCTGACTTTTTCAAAATCAAACAAAAGGCCACCTTTGGGATAAAGCAAGGCAAGCAAACAGAAAGAGTTTTTCAGGAAAAGTTATGATTCCAGCTGGACAAATATGAGAACAATTATTTCTATGTGAGTGAATGCTGAGGAGCTCTTTGATTCTGCCCTGGTCACTTCTCTTCTTTCCTTTCCTAAGAACGTTTACTGAAATGGATGTTTCCACATGTGCATGTGAACAAGTGGCTATTTGCTTGCACAGGCAAACGATCACAATTAAGGCCAAACTCCCCCTTTCTTTATTTTGGAATACTTTCTGAAAATCCTCCTTTCCTTCTAAAAAGGCTCGCTCATAGCCTGTGCACAGGGAAATCATACTATAAAACTGGCAAAACCCATCAGATGAAACTACTCCCCACGAATAGTGCTCGCCAGCAAGGGAGAACAGGAAGAACCAGGGAATTTCAGTTGCATCCAAATCTCAGCCACTCACTCATGGCACCACCAAAATGGAAGAGGTCCCCTGACCTGAGCCAACAGGCTGTCTGTCAATCATCCAGCTGCAACTTCTTAGTCACAGAGAGGCAGTAAAATGTGCATTTCCCATTAGATACAACCCACCTTCACACCATTCCACATCCCTCTCCCTGGAGACACCTCCATTCAAGCCACCTCATTAACACCTACTTGGCTGAGAACAATTAGGCCGTCAGGTAGATGAGCGGTTGTGGGACAGGAAAGACCAGCCAGCTTTATGTGGCCGGGATTACTGAGCAAGGACCTTAGGGTGAAGCTGGACAGTGCAGGTGCCTGCACACCAGGGCTGGAAACGGGCTTTACAGCAAAGGGAGAAGGAAATGCATAATTAGATTAGTAGGTTTTCGTGCTTTGGATGTCCCATAATTCAGCCAATTACACTACACTTTAATAGCGGGGTCTTTCATGGCATGCATCCCAAGGCGCCACACAAAATAATAAAATTAACAGCTCATGTAATTATTATGGAGGGAGAGTTACTACTTTCTAGGTAAGATTTCATGCTTTCCACCATGAGCCTGGTGCTGGCCTTGCTGTCACCAGTCCTGTCACAAGAAATTCTCCTGTCTCCAGATCTGCACCTGTAAAACGTAGCCAGAAAAGAGCTTTATAACCCAGATTTTACATGTCTCCAAATGACCTCCCTGAAAATTCCAGTTGCTTTCATTGAAAACCTCTGGCTCAGGACCAGGCAAGCTACCACTGATCGCACGATCAGCAAGTATTTATTTTTTTTTTAAATAATAAACTCTGTCCATAACGGTGAATACAAACTCCCACTTGCTTTAACATTGCCCGAAATACAGCACTTTTTAACTGCAGAATTCAGAAACTGTAAAAACGTTATGCAGATGCTTGGGGAAGAATTCTCTATGCACTTGAAAATACTGCGAGGCACCCAGACGGTCAGAAAGCGGTTTATCCCTGCAGAGGCTGACCAGCTTGATGCCGCTCATCCTGGCACTTGCAGACAGTACAGCATCGATCTCCGCCATCAGGACGAGCGCTTCTTGTCTCATCCTGAAAGCGGCACATCCAACACACAGCCTTCAAGGAAATGGTACTGGACTTGGATCCCATGTGATATTATTAATCTTACATTGATACCAATATCAGTATGACATGCTTTTAATAAAATGAGGCACTTGACAATTATTCTTCCGTTTTTGTTTGCAGCTGAGCATAAAAGGTTCTGAAATTTGTATCTGCTGTATATTTATGCCATGGGTTCTAGCGAACCTAATCTCGATATAAAAATCTCTTTGCACACAGCTGTGGTATAGAAAACCAGACACAGGAAACAGTGTTAAATTTCTGTAAGCTGAAGAAGACAGCAGTGAATACCAAGGCAAATATGGATGTTCTGCTGGGGTTTTTGTTGTTGTTGTTGCTCTTTTTGGTTTTTTGGTGGGGTTTTTTTGTTGTTGTTTTTTTAATTTTTTTTTTCCAGAACTGAGTTTGGCTTTAAATTAATTCACGACTGTGCTGACACCTGGAAACTCACATTTGGTACACAAAGCAGACATGGCCACGAGGGTTTCAGCATGTTGTTCACCGATTCATGACCTGCAGGGACTGCTAAAAAACGTGTGCGGAACATGCCCCATTCCTGTGCCCGTACCGCCGTCGCCACGTCTGCCGCAGCAACCCGCAGGGCTGTGCTGCTGACTCCCACCCAGCGCTTCACAGGTTGGTGAAAGACGGCCAGTTGGTTTTAATCACGGCCGTACTGGGCTGGTTTACAGACCGGGTGCTTTATCTCCTCAAACACCCTCCTACGTAGAGCTATGTGCCATGAATTAGCAGGCTGCCAGGGCGGCCTGGCAGCTGATGCTCTGGTCCAGGACATTTTCATACTGGGATAGTATGGGATGGGATCTTTAGTGGCTTTAACCTGGGAAAACTCTGGTGCAGGCCGATGGAGCCAAAGGCCGACGAGAGTTCAGCTGTGCCAAGGCTGCTACTCAGCGCATCTCTAAATATTTCACGAGGTACCAGCTGACATAAGGAGGCCGTTATGTAAATTTCCATTATTACACTACAGTTCTGCATTTCAGACAGTTCAAGTTGTTGCTCTTATTTAAATCCCCAGTATGGTTTGCACGCATTGTCAGGGGAAACTGCCTGACTGAAAAAAACCATCAGGAAATTTAAAACCCAAACCATCTCACACCCCCTTTCCATTTACTTATGAACAACCAACGTTTAAACTCGTTTTCTTTGCAGCCAACACGACGCGCTCCTCCGCTGCAATCGAATACGCCAAGCGTTCCTCCCCAGCCCCATGCTTTCAGCTGAGTCACAAGCCCTTTAACTCACTTTAGGGATACGAACAGCTGCTCCACCTTAACTGTCCTTACCAGTGCTGTCAGAGGCAACTAAAATGTGCCGTACTGGAGGGCTGGGAAGCAATTCTCTCTAATTCAGAGCCTGGCGTTCCTGCATCTGGTCAGATGACTCCTGCAACTTGAATTATTTCCTCTCAGAAGGAGCTGTGCGCTTCCTACGCCACAGCTGTGACAAACCTTCCCGCGTCTGCTGTGCACCACCCAGAGCTCTTTAAGGTCCGCAGCAATACCTCTCCGAAGTTTAAAATATAAGACAGCAAACAAGCGTCATAGTCGGGGAGAAAAATCCCCAACTGCCTCCTACTTGCCGCTAGGTCCCGCAGAAATGATGCTGGTCCTCCTTATAAATAATAGGGGTGTGCAACGTGTCATTCCTATTCAGTGTTTGTGGGTTTTTTGGTGCTTATTGATGCTGCATCTGTTTTGTCAGTGCGTCAGCTAATGGAGAAAGTTAATTGTGTTGGTTGTAAGGCCACCTGTCACACACATGCCTCATTTCCATACTAATAGCCCAACAGTGGCAGGCAGTGTACTCCTCTGCAGTAACACACACACAGCCTCTTTGGCAACCTGGGCCAAATGCGCCTATGCAGCAACTGCAGCCCTCTTCCCTGAATGCCTCCAGTGTTGTGCATTAACCCCCCGCGGGCGGCCCCATCCCCGAGGGGTTTTACAAAACCCTCGCAGGCAGGCTGGGCGTCAGGCTTTCGCGTGGGAGGGCGGCGGGCGCAGCTCTGCTTCCCCGGCACGCCGGGAGCCTCGCACCTCCCCGACCAGCCGAGCATTTTGCTCTCTTTGCCTTGTCGGATCGGGCGCCCATCGCCAGCGAAACCTGGCGAGCGCCAGCAGTAGCGATGTTCACGTCGGCGGCGAGGGCCGGTTGAAAGCCCATCTCTTTCGTCCCTTCTGTTAGCGTTTCGAACGATGAGGATCGGAGCCGGGGAGAGGAAACACGGCCGCAGCTGAGGCAGACACAACTGCGCTGGGCTGCAGCGGGTCTCAGAGAGACTTAAAAAAAACCCACTTTGGTGATAGAGCCAATGCCGGAAAAGCTATAACGAATGAATATTTTATTTTAACATATGGGCAACTGTTCTGCTCAGCCAAAATGGTTAGAGGTTTTCCTTCCTTCTTGCTTTCCCCCCCTCTTTTCATATAGGAGATTATGTGAGTAAAGGGATTTATTTTGAACTACCGAGGCTGCTCTTTGTCAGAGTCCATGACTCTTGTTCATGCTTTCCTCCAGTCTGCAAAAATCCCTCGTAACCCTCTGATGGGGTTTACACTAAAGGCATGCCTCGTGAAGTAATACCTGGCATCTTGATGGCTTAAGGGGAAACTGGTCTTCACGTTTTTTAAATCACTGTAGCTGAAATTAGGAATGCCATATGCAGCTCCTGGGCTTGCAAAGGAATGTCCCACAGGCTAAAAGACGAGCAATGAATGAGCTGCTACTCCTTTGCACCCTCTATCTGCAAGCATGCCAGATAAAGAAAATACTCCAGATATACAGTATCACCTAATGGTATAAGCCAGTGATGCTGTGCATGCATCACGGCCAGGAAAGGAAACATCTGCATCTATCATGCATGAAGGAACTAGCCAGAATATCTGCTGCTTAGCCCATCTTAGATGCAAAGATGAGTAACAGCCCAGGGAAGGGGACAAGGTACAGCAGCATCAGCCATCAGGCTCTCACCAGGCTGAAAGCAACTGGGTTTCATCTGCAAAAGTACACGGTTGCAGGGATTTCCCATTTCTGCATTGAGCCTCTCCAGAGGTGCCTGCAAGTGTTCACAATAAAAAAAGAGTACTTCTATGGAATAAAAAAATGTGACTACTTTTAGAAACCCCGTAGAAGAACCAAACTGTTGTACAAAAAAAGAAATTATACAGAACCCATGTATCTATTTGTTTGCACGTTTTTCTTGCTGGCTTCTCTTTCATACTGCCATCAGATGACCCTGCTTGCTAAGCAATCCTGCATCCCTTGAAAAAAGATGTGCTGGTTAGGTTGCGCGGGGATGCACTGGGCCATAACATGGGCAGTCTTTCAGGCTGATGTGCCCCATTCTCACTATGGCTGGTTTTGTGGAGAACAGTACTTCAAAGTATTTTGGTGTTCATTTGTTTTATGTGGATTGGCGGAGTTAAAACATCAACCAAACATTTACAAATACTAGAGCTTTATAACCTGTTTGTCTATGGGACAAAGACTGCCTCTTCAGACTGTGTACAAACTACTAGTTTGCATTTGGCTGAAGCAAGAGGTTTATTCTATAATAAAGATACTGCCGGTGCTTGCCGCACAGACTGCTATTGTGAGAAATGTGTGTCTGCCCAGCTTGCTTTGGTGTGTACATGGACACTTGGAGTCACGCCGCTGAGGAGATGAGCTTCCCATTCTCCCTGCTCCAGCAGAGCAGAGTAGAGCCGCTCTACCTCCTGAGTAGGTCTGAGGAATTTATCTTCTAAGTCTTCTAACCTCTCCCTATGTGGCTGTTATTCTCTTCCCCATGGAAAGGGCGTACAATTAGCTGCAAAAAGGCGGCACAGGCCATTTGGTACAAAAGACTGTTTCTCAAGTCCTGTATCTGGGCACACACATTTCCCACCTTCCAACTACACATGAAGATGAAGAATTGATGCGCACTATCATGCCTCTTTCCGTGCTCCAGTTTCCAAGGGAAGAAAGCTGGGTAACACAAGGCACGAGACACAGTAATTTTCAACAGGTCCCCAGCATCAGACCCTATCTGCTTTACAACCTGGACATAGCCTTGAAGGTTATCAGAACTTCAAAGCTGAAGACACAATAATCCTTTAACATGAATACAACTTCAGTTTTCCACTACCTCTAGCAGGCTGCAATTTTCTGAGAAATTTTTTTCCAGTATAGTACAATCTTAGGCATGGACATCTGCGGTTTCTGACATGAAATTACAGGTTAAAAACTAGGCCGGCAGCACTGCCAGCCTTTTTGTGAGACTGGTTCTTTGATTCCTCACTTTAAACCTTGTGGCTGTTGATATCACAGTGATAGCACTTTGAACAAATCATGGGACACAGTTTCCCACTCATGCTCTTCTGCCTTTTGCATCAAAAGCTTTGCAGGGTGAAGTCTGGCTCTTTCTAGATGCGTGCATAGACCTGGGAAATAACTTTATTTTAGACACATATGTGTTTATATATGTGTGTATATACATATGCATATCTATATAGAAGTAATTTAGACATGTCTTTATAAACAGTTGATAAATATACAGCATATTCATAAATACTGAAAACAAACATGATTTCTAGAAATGGTAAAAGAGTTATTTTTACAAAACCTAGTGGTCCAAACAAAACCAACACATAGTTTGTTCTCTCTTTCAACTCTTCTCTTTTCCCACTCTCCTGTTTTCTTTAGAGTAAAGCCAAAGCTGAAAACTTGAGTTTGGGCTTAATAAAAGTTCTCCCTAAATCCCGCCCCCCCTCCCCTGCAATAACATTTTACTTCTGGTGTAATTTTTTCCACAGAAATATTTACATGTTTCTGAGCCAACACAATAGGTGATACTGTGCTTACATACCCTTCCACCATACTGCACGCTGTGTTTTCTTCACAGACCTCCTGAGATTGCATGATTGCATATATAACCTGGCTCCACACAGTGTCAGTATTGTTCTGGCCCTTTTTTTTTCCCCACATGAGTTTTTACACTCAGCATATCTTGGCATTGTGAACCCAAGGCTTTCTAAAGAAGGGTTCAATTTACCCCTGATTTACCCCTATAAATCAGCTAATAAACCATTGTCGGCACCGGTGTTGTTACATTTCATGGTGACAATGGGGATAGAATATGCTGGTACAGACAGAGGCATTCCAAAGTTGAGTATTAAAATGAGTGAGACCCTCCATATTTTGAGGATACATGGGGATAGCCTAAAGGAGAAGAAAAAATACCCTGCAAGATAACTTCTATGTGCATGATTTTTGCTGCTGCTTCACTTGAATGCCTGCTACCAGTGACCAGTGAGGCAAGCTAGAAGAATGAACGTGATTGTAATATGGGCACTCTACCTCCACTTACTATCTTTCTTTAAAATGTTGTCTTCTCTGTGTGTTCACTCCTTTACAGTGGTATTTCCACAAGTCAGTGTACTCAGTCAGAAGTCACCTGAAAGCACCACCTTGGCTCAGGTAAAAAAAAACACAAAACACTTTACTTTCTTGCATGAAATATCTGCAAGGTGGTCTAATCATGGTGTGATTTTCCTTCTGTACCACAGCAGCAAGTAGAGCCTCAAACCTGTCCCCTGTCACCAAACCACCTCTCTCCTATCCACCCTCACCTGGGTGACATTTGCATAGAAAGAGAAGCCATGTCTGCCAGGCGAAGAGCAAGGAGGCCTTTAGGAGGATCAGGGATGCAATTAGGATTTTCTTCTTCTCTTGAAGAAGAGACACTGGGGTGTCCCAGTTAGGCACAATCCCTCAACCAGGGCTCCTAGTCATGATACCATGGGGTCCTTAATGATGATGAAGGGCTCCTTTCAGCTGTTTTTGATGATGAAAGCAAGTCCAAACTATACAGCCAGTGTCTGAGACCTTAGTTGTGTCCTTGTTTTCTTCACCTTTTCCCAATGAAAAATTTCCTAGTGGCACAGAAATCAAGTGAAACCAAAGAAAAGTCTGTGATTAACATTTGAGGTAGTTAATTTTTCTCCTGGGAATCCCTATCTACCAACGTTGTAGTTCCTTTAGATAAACCTAGTAATAAAGCAATCATCTAATTGCCCAGTCAGCCATACCAGGAAAGACCTGCTAGGTGGTCTGCAGAGCTGTGTCATTAGTAGTCAAACAAGAGGAACCAGCCTGGTGCTTCCTCTTCTTTAAGATGAGTGGGGAAGGCTCAGTCGGGAAAGATGTCTCAGCCAAAGGAAGTGTCAGCCTCTTTTAACATCACATAATGCAGCTCGGGCGCCTGCCAAATTGTAATACGCTGGAACAGACGGAGACGGAGTACTGCGGGAAGTGCTGTGCAAATTGCCTAAGGGTGCAGCACCTAGATGAGAAACTTCACCTCACTGTCGGGAAATCCTTCCTTTTCCATGGCTGGAAGAATGTTTTGCTCCTCTTTTCTGTTTTGTTTTGGGTTTCCCCCCACACACACTTTTCAAGCCCTTGGCACTTGGCAGTCAGCCTAGCCTGATGAAGTGTCACAGGGTCCTGATATTACCATACTGTGTTTGCTCAGTGAGTAGCAGAAGGAAGATACGTGTGTTCCTGTTTACTTAAGTGTAATATTGATTGTGCTAAAATAAAAAAAGGGTTGGTGGTAATAATACTCAAGAATTTCTGGAGTTATTAATAAGCAATGCCAACAGCAGCATGGTTGGGATATTCAACCTCGTACTTCAGACCTTAAGGCAACCTCTGATTTCTCAGTGTCAGGGTGAGCCCTACTCTGAAGGCAGCACATCCTCTGCCACTTACCCTTGCTTACCACAGGGTTTCTTTCCTGAAGCAGCCAGGACCAGTCACTGCCACGGAAAGGAGAGGAGACAAGATGGACCTCAGGTCTGCTCGAGTAGGTAATTGCTGTGTCCTGATACAGGTCCCCAGAGTACTGTTGCTGTTTGGTGTTCACATCCACTTTTCAGGTATTCATATAGTCTAAGACAATATCCTGTAAAAATACTAAGTTACACCTTACTAAAGCATAAGTACAAAAATCAGCCTTTGGACTTAATTGCTGAAGACGTTTATAGACTTCCACACTACAGCCTAGGGCCAAATCCAGGTACCATGCTTTGGAGCAGTTTGCATAATACTTTGCACCATGCCCAGACCCTTTGATCGCTAAGAAGAGTTGGGATTTCATAATACCATTTGTCACAAGGCTGTAATTTTATCCCCATTATGTGTCATAATAGCAGAAGACCTCGTGCAGATAAGCAAACAGGGTTCATTGCTTTTTTTGGCAGAGAATACATATTGACTATGTCCTGTTTCAGAGTGGTAATTTCTTCCTGATGGACATACAGCCAATGCTACAGCCTTAATGACCTTATGCAATGCTATCATTACATGACTGACTGAGACAGAGACCTCTTTCTGAGACAAAGCTTTTGTGACAGTCATAGCAACCAGTTAGGTATAAGAGCCTGATTCCTAGCAAACACTACAACATTACAGTGGGTAAAACAAGAGGCAAAGCAACTTTTCTGTCTTATAGAGCATAATGGCTAGATAGCCCCTTATGTAAGATGAGACAGCATTGCACTGGTGGTGGACAACAGTTGCAAGAAATGTCCTCCTTTCCTTGAAAAGATCAGCCTTTGCTAAAAGTGGATTAAAGGGTCTGACATACCACGGAAGCAATCCATACGTGTGCGGCCTTCCTCCCAAAACAGATTGAAGTTTTAAAAAGCGTGTTTTAAAGCATTTAAGCCCTAACCCTGATGCGTGCAGGAACACCCAGCGCCAGGCAGAGCCAAGCTCAACACGCTGCTCATCCCTGCACGCTGCTGGGACTAGGGCTTCCCTTCGACAGGAGACAGGCCATTGTGCTTCAGCTTTGTCCATCTTCCTCTCCGACAGTTTGTCCTCTGAACGGACTGCAGTTCAGATTTATCTGTCCACAGTGGAGATCCATCTGTCTTTCAAATACCTTCTATTCACTCAAAACACCAGGGGTCAAATTCTCACCTCCTCCATGACTGTGCAGCTGAAGCAACGTTGCTCTGAACCCAGAGAACTGCCCGGCCAGCAGATATGACTCCAGCACACAAACCTTTCCCCCAGTGTGTGGTCATTGCTGATCAGACTGGCAAGGTCAGATGTGCTGGGGCTGAACCTGCTGTTTTGTCTCACCTGAGCTCAGGGGCCACACCTTAGCAACACCACCTTCTCCTCTTTTCCTTTCCCCCTTCCCACAGCAGTTTTCCCAGCCCTGGAAGTGCATCCAGTTCCCCAAGCATGAAAGATGAAGGGGTTGATCTGCTGTTCATCCTGCAGGCTCCAATATGTGCGCATTTTGGGGCACCCCTGAAGGCAAAATGACATCTGCATGCTCAACGCTGTAGAACAAGAGCACAATGCTTTAAAGCCTCTCAGAAAATCTACAGGACAGTTAATATGATTTAAGCCTATATTTAAATTTTATGAGACTCATTTTCAAGGCTAATAACCCAGTTTACTGTGCACAATATCAAATGCAAATTTTATTACTGACTTGGTAAAAACCAAGACGATATTCATTAGCATATCTCAGCGCATCACCCTTTTTAGCCAAAAGGTGCACCAGGAGTAACAGTGGGAGTTTTTATATGTGCTGTAAATTACAGTTACTATCTCATTAGATAAACACATTTAAAATCAGGTTATCATTCACTTATATATCAGAAAGTTGTTTGTTCAATTGCAGCTAGTCTCGTATTACAACATATGGTGCCTGAAATTCTTAGACTAATAAAATTTCAAGGTACAGGGAGCTGGTGTCTTGGAAAAAACTGTTTCTGCTCAACGAATGGCTCGATATAATCTGTAATTGCTTTGAAACAATTATGCAGCAGGCTGTTTTGTACTTAATAGTATTTACATCCTTGGGTTTATTAGCAACAAAATCTAAGTGGAACTTGTGAAAGAGAAATTAATTTTTCTGCTAAAAGATGTAAACTTTTAAGTTAAAGATCCAGCAGATTGTGGAAATTTAAAATATATGCAATAGTCTCTAATTTAACTTATTTCTCACTGCAATGTTTCATTATTCTTTTAGATACACTGGTAGATTATCTCATCTACACCCAAGTAATTCCCTAGCTGAGTTCCTCTGGACTTTCACCACTCTGGGCAACTGTTGTGGTTTAACCCAGAGGGCAGTTGACCACCCAGCTGCTCGCTCACTCTCCCTCTCCCCTGTGGGACGGGGGGAGAGAACTGGGGGGAAAAAAAAGGTAAAATTAATGGGTTGAGATAAAGACAGTTTAATAGGACACAAAAGGAAGGGAAAATAATATGAATAATAATATACAAAACAAGTGATGCACCATGCAGTTGCTCACCACCCGCTGACCGATGCCCAGCCAGTCCCTGAGCAGCGATTCCTGCCCCCCCAGCCAACTCCCTCCAGTTTCTATACTGAGCGTGACGTCAGGTGGTATGGAATAGCCCTGTGGTCAGTTCGGGTCAGCTGTCCTGGCTGTGCCCCCTCCCAGCTTCTTGTGCACCTGGCAGAGCATGGGAAGCTCAAAAGTCCTTGACTAGTGTCAGCACTACTGAGCAACAACTAAAACATCAGTGTGTTATCAGCATTGTTCTCATCCTAAATCCAAAGTACAGCACTATGCCAGCTACTAGGAAGAAAATGAACTCTATCCCAGCTGAAACCAGGACAGCAAGTTTAGTTTTTTTGTGCAATGCATGTATGCTGGCTTTGCCATCTCCTGGAAACAACTGATGTCCACGTATTTGAAGTCAAACTGAAAATTCCTGCATTCATGAAGTTTTGCCTACTAACTTTAAGTGTGGTTACTGGAATGCATGAGCGAGTTCAGTCAGCATTTTGTACTAGTTTACATGCTGGCAATTGAATAAGCAGCTAGGTATACAGTGACACGAAGAGAAGTAGGCTGTATATGGGGCAACTGCTANAACAAGCCTTATAAGGAGCGGCTGAGGGAACTGGGGTTGTTTAGTGTGGAGAAGAGGAGGCTCAGGGGAGACCTTATTGCTCTCTACAACTTCCTGAAAGGAGGGTGTGGTGAGGAGGGTGTTGGTCTCTTTGCCCAAGCAACCAGCGATAGGATGAGGGGTAATGGCCTCAAGTTGCACCAGGGGAGGTTTAGATTGGATATTAGGAGAAATTTCTTTACTGAAAGAGTGGTGAGGCATTGGAACAGGCTGCCCAGGGAGGGGGGGGAGTCACCATCCCTGGAGGTGTTCAAAAAATGTGTAGACATGGCACTTTGGGACATGGTTTAGTAGGCATGGTGGTGTTGGGTTGATGGTTGGACTAGATGATCTCAGAGGTCTTTTCCAACCTTAACAGTTCTATGATTCTATGATTCTATAACTGCATACTACTGCTTCAATGCATAGCTCCTCCTGGGCTCAAATATGTGAGACAGCTTGAGGACAGTTACATGTTTGGGGGTTAAGGTGGTTTTCTCGCTTTCTCTTTTTAAGTATGAAGAAGATAAAATGCTTTTTTCCTGTGTTTTCCTTGCGGTGTCTCAGGTTTGCCTACATTGTGAGCTGCCTCCAACTTTAAAGGAAAGGGGAGAGTTGAGTATTGTATACAGACATCCTTTCTCCTGCCAGCTAACTCTGCACAAAGGCGGCAGCAGCATGGGAGCCCAAGTTGTAAGGAAGGCCCTGGTATAACTGTTGTTCTCATCCTGCTCCTAACTTCAGGACTCCAACCACACAGCATTACCACCTTTCGGTTTTCCTTGTGCTAATATATGCTTAAATATTGTAACTAAAATCCCTGCCTTTGAGTTCAGCTTTACTTACCTGTCTCTTGTGCTTTAACTTCACTAATTTTCCCGTTGCTCTAATCTGCAATGAACTGCAGTGAATTCATTGCCAAAGCCCTTACCATCTCACATTCATGGCATCAACTGTACCCTGGGAGGATTACTGTATACAAAACACTTGTTATTACCATCATCTCGCAGGGTTTGTCAGAGTAACAGCATGATAAAACTTTAAGAAAAATCCTCATCCTCTCTGCAAGGGAGTATCTCTCATTGCTGCTTTCAAAGGATCTGCAACGAGGGGTTATTGTGAAAAAAAGCTGAGGCAAAGCCTCACAGCTTTCCTGGCTAGTCCTGATAAGCACCGTGTAAGTTGTTAATGAGTACACCCTTCTGACTGCAAAAATCACCTTTAAAATTCGCAACAAGAACCAGGCGTAACCTCATTCCATCCCTGCAGCTCTGAGGCACACAGAATAAAACCACAAATGATCCTGTGGAGCACCATTAAAAAACCCCGCCAGGCTGTGTGTGGAAACTAAATTCCAGAGCAGGACAAACGCAATCTGTTCCCACTCAACTCACCAGCAGTTCTCCTGCAAAGGTGGCTTTCCCCAGCCAGGGCTGGGACCCCCGCCTAGCTCCCCGCTGCCTACCGCTGTGATCTGGAGTGGGGTCAGGGGCTGCTACAGCATTTTGTGATGAAGGAGAGGCCGAACCTAGCTGCTAGCTGTGCCTTTGGGATTTCAGGTGCATTTGGGTCTCTCCGAGGCTGCCTTCAAGCTACTTCCAACCTGCAAGTTCTCTTCCATTCCTGTGGAGCAGTGACACCTTTTTTTCTTTCTATTCGTGCAGCACCTAGCAAAATGAGTGCCATCTCTGACAAGGTCTCCTAGGTCCTGCTGCAAAGTAAATAATGTTAATAGTATTGGATGTATTTAGTCGCTGGCACAAATGAGTTGTTGAATGGGATTGATACATTTGCCATTTAATAGAATCTACAAATATATATAAAATATATGTTTATATATATTTATATTTATATATAAAGATATATTTGTATATATATGTATTAAATATATAAATTCATGTGTGTATATATATTTATATA
>VZTL01007211.1:905-84635 GCA_013400535.1 Scopus umbretta
ACAGACAAGAATAGGTATGATAATTAAGTCATGTAGTCTTCTATAGGCATGTCCTGTTTGTTGGCTAGGATATTTATTGCAGCCTTATTTTCCTAGAGATGCCATTGCTTACAGACATGTGTGCTATGGAGGGAAATGAAAGGCACTTTCCTATGCAGAGAGAGAAGGGTTGATCCAGTTTATACTGGATATATATGCTGAGAACTTGGTGTCAAAGGGGAGAATCAGTCCTCCAGGATCTTCTGAGGCAGCCCTAGCAAGACAATGGGATGCTTCTTTTTGAGTTTTTAAGGGTGGGTAATCATGTTTCAAGAAGAAAGAGCATCTTTCTTTCATTAGAACTATATTATGAATATTCAGTCCAAATCATGACCCTATTTCTTTTCCTCAATTTTTTGGGGTATAGAAGGGGAAAGCCAGAAACAGAATAGATACCTCCTGGGTCATGTGGTTACTTAGAACAAAGCTCAAGATGTTGTATGAACTCAGGAAATTTCAGGTCAGGACTGTAATGCTCCATGTTTGTCCTTCCTCATCATTACAGATTTATCTGCTACCTTTAACTACAGTAACAGTCAGAATAACATTTTCTTGGTGACAGCATATTTTTCTTCTTTTTTGCTTTCACTTCTTCTTTCCCTCATATATCTAGACAAACACAACTTGCAACCACAACTATAAGGATCAAGCAAAGGTGTAAAATGCTGAGCTGTTTGAATGGTGGCTGTGCTTGGATAACCATTGATTTGTCTCAGAGCCCTGTGTCCACACTTGTCCTCTAAGATCAGGCCATGTAGAAATTCATCCCTTTCCCTAGAATGGTACCTGTCTGGCTAATGCTTAGGACTAGGGTGCAAAATGAAAGCATATATGGTTCCTGAGAAGCAGGGCTGTATCTGGTACTGACTAGTTGTCTAGTGGTAAATAAAATGTGGGTAAATTGACCCAAATTCAAAGTGGAGTAAACCCCACATTTTCCTTCAACTACACTGCTGGTATTGAAGTATTGTCTGTCTTTGCTGTGGTAGTCTTACTGGTAAGGAACTGGGGAAGTAGGGAACTGTGAACCCATTTGATTCAGATAATCTGTTACATGAATTCCATTGTTGAAGAGAAGGAAAAAAACAGAAAATATTTATTTAGTAAGTGCAGCTTGTTCCCATTTGTGATCGAGCGAATTAAGAAGATTGAGCTTTGTGGGGGTATTTTTGAATGGGGGAGGGGGGAACCCTGTAATCATGAAAGCCTGTGAAATGAGATTTTCCTAAGGAAAAGAGCCCGTTAAGAAATTTTAATGTACAAGACATGTAGTGCCATAATACTGACCTCTCTGCTCTCAGCCTGTTCAGCTCCCCTTCTCCTTCAGCTTTCTACCTCAGCATCCATAGCTATCCTCCCATTGACCCTCCTCCCTTCACCTCTCTCCTCTGCCTTTCCTCCATCTGGGGTATGAGGGAAATGAGGCGAGGGTCCTCCTTAAAAATCCAACTCCCTGTGACCTCCTGCAAGACTGAGGTAGGCTCTTACCTCGGGTTGGAAAAGACCTCAGCTCACCTCAGCTGCCACCTGAAGCAGTGGGAAGGGATTGGCAGGTGGGTGCAGGGCATGACGGGCTGAACGTCTGCACCAACAAGAGAGGTCTGAGTCAAACAAAATGTTTGTTGAAAACCTGTGACAGACCAACCAAAATCCTTAAGTTTACTGCAGGAAATGCTAAGTAAAAATTTATGGCCTAGATTGTACAGGAAAGTAGAGTTTGACAAAGTGTTTCCTTTGGTCTTAAAAGCTCCGAAGCCCTTCACTTATTGGGGGAGAGTGATCTTGAAGTAATATAAAAATGTTAACTGCAGGGGCTTTCAGAGGCACTTAAAAGAATTAGGATCTTAACTGTCAAATAACCCATCATATCTATTGCAGGAAAATGCTGTTGATCAATTTATTTTCTAGCTGCTAAGTTTCACTTTTACACTATTGGGAGGGGTTAACATTTTTGTGCTGGATTAAGGTGTTGCATACTAGAGAAGAATTGTATGGGTCTCATTCTTGGGAAAGGTACTCCTCTGTGCCCTACAAACGAGTCAATTCATTTAGATTGAAAGTGCATAGGTGTTCTTTGGTGACATACAACCAACATGAAACTCAGCAGAAACATGGGATTGCAACAAGTAAATGTCATACCGAGTAATTACCACTGAAAGAGAGGGCTCTGTTTTAAACCTAGTCAGGGAAATTGATGGTTCGGTGGAAGGAGAAAGAGGACATTTCACGAGATATTCCCATAACAGTTTTGGGCTGGGGTGGCCTTTCAAAGGAGCTGTTTTAACCAATTCCTTCATCCTGACAAACATTACATAAGAGCCATTGGCAAAACTAACAGACACACTTCTTGTACAAAGGACTAAAAAACCAGCCCAGATGTTTACAAAGCAACCACAAAAGACCGGAAGAAAAACAAACATACAGAGAAGTTTTAAATGCAGAGCAACCAACAAGCAGAAAAGAAAAAAAAAAAAAATCAACGTTCCTGGCAGTAGCTTTTGAACATAATGAAACCATCTGGGGCAACCCTCCTTTAAACTTGCCCTATGGCAGGTTTGAATTATCAGTTATGTTTTCATTCATCACTTCAGGTCAAAGACTTCCATCTTTCAGTATAGGTCTACTCTTCTCTAAAAAGGCAGATGGAAAAGGTAAGGCAGATCTTCATCTGTTTCTTGATGATTAGTCCTAATTGGTTTACCCTGCTTTCCTCTATTTCACTTCTTCTGACAGAAGCTCTACAACAAGGACATAAAAGAGGGTACTCTTGTCTCACTTGTCTGCCCCTTAGAGCAAATTGGCACTGCTTGTGGTTCTCAGTTAGTCTGCAAGCTACCTAGGGACACGAGCAGTCCAGACCTTTGCAGGTCCAAAAGTACCTTGGACCACTGTGAAAACTGCTGTATGTCCACTTCCTTCAGGCTAATGTTTTGGGCCTTTTTCTGGGGACTCCTCAGTGGTTTGAACGTGAGAGGAGATCTGACTAGAAACACTTTCCTCCCAGGTTGAAATGCCTTTCTGTGACAGCGATGCGAGAAAGAGGAAGGTTATCTGAACAGCATAGGCTCTTGCAGAGCTGGTCTTGAGAGTATGTATTGCATTGCAGTGAGGAGTCTGGTTTCTGCACCAAATTCTTGGTCTTCTTTGACCAAAGCCACGACCCTTGTGATTTTTAGGTCAGAAACAAGAGCTTTTTTCTAGGAGATATTTCGCTTGTCTCGCTTGTCTTTGTTTGCTAAGCGGGAATAGCTTGGCAATTGCATTTGGACAGATGCTTGAATTCATACAGTAACTTCTAAAATGCAGCTTACATTTTCCAGATGGCTTAATAAAAAAGCTGATTTAATATTCTTTGCACATATAAAAAAATATTAAAGGGTCTCACAAATTCATGTGCCTAGGTGAGGTGGTCCTGAACCCAGGACTCCAAATACAAGGCTAATTTGGATACATACGTGAACTTTACAACTTTGACCTGTTGCTAATTAATGTATCCATTAGTTTATAGTGAAGGTACCAGAAACAGTGCTGCTTTTTCTTAAAGAAGACTGTGTATGTTACTCCTAAGCTCTACAAAACACTGTAAAAGCCATTTACTTTGGTTTCTGGTGTCCTGAATTTGCTGAAAAAGGTCATGGCTTTTGTCCTCTACCTACAAGGCAAAATGCTTGAAGAGGAAAAATGCTCCTTTCAGGCTGGAATGTTGAGGTTGCAATTTATCGAACGGGACTTGAAAGAGGAATTTTCAGTTCCAACTTGTTTGAAGAGGAATGGGCTGGTGAAAGAATTTAAGGGCACTTCTGAAATGCAAAATGTTGCCTGTCTATGGAATGGCCCAGAAAGGAAACATCCATGAGGATCTATGGCTCAGATATTCCACACTGCCCGGACAGAATAATGAAACACTTCTCCTGAGATTTACGAGCCTGGAAAATAGACTGCAGACTTCCATCAAGGCCTGAAAATACTACATACTGTAGTTAGAGTCTCTAGTACATCTCTTTTTATATAAGCAATACAAGGTGGGAGTATTGGGAAGGAATCAGAGATGAAGTGTAAATGCAAATGCAGAAAATAAATATATTCTTTACTGTCATGCAACTCCCAAGCTGCAATTGTGAAAGAGGTTTCATCTTTCTAGTGTAAAATCTCTGTTCCTTTTTTTTTGTTTTTATAACTAAACACTACCTCCGACTTCCTACCATTACACTGCAAGGCGAGGTGTGGTGGGGGAAGCATGAAATCTGTTGGAAGCTTCTCTCTCTTTAGCAAATGCACAGGCAATGGAGTTGGTGAGTTCAGGCTGCTTCACTTTACTCCCTGAAGGCCGGGGACTGTCAGGAGCATACCGTGAATGCTGTTTCATCGCCTAATGTGAATGCTGATCCATCCTTTCCTGTCGAGTAAAGGATGAGGGAGGCAGTGACTTCCACACTTCAGGATAATGCCATTTTGTATTGGAGTGGAAATCACAGAATCCTAGAAAGCAGGATCTCAAGGTTAGCCAGACTGCCTCTGCCCCAAAGCAATGTCAGCTCTTAGAGGTGTGTGACGATTGTTACTCTGTCCTGTTCCTAAAAAATCGCAGTGCTTGAGATTCCCACCCCCAGTTTGTGCTAACTGCACAGCTGAATTTTTTCCTTGGCTATAATGCTAATCTCTCTTGCTGCAAGTGTTTTCTATCAAATGTATGTCATAAACCGTGAAGTAGATAATGTTGCTTGGCAGTCACATGTGCTGGCAGTGGTGTTGGTATTATTATTTTATCACTGCTATGTTTTTTAAATGTTCAACCTACAGGTTTGAGAGTGATTTTGGATGTGAGAAAATCTTTGTTGCCTGATTAGATACATCAACTCAAGGAATGAAATCTCACCCACCAGTCCCAGGTCTCAGTTCTAGAAGCAGGGACCAAACCCTCCTGCATATGCACTTAAAGAAGGACTAGTTTGCACGGTCACCTCTCAGCCACCTTTCTTATTGCCAGACTCTTAGTAGAGTTTTAGAAGACCAGCTCTGAGCTCTGCTGAAAGCCCAGCTAGCAACTTGGGTGTCACAGTGTGGAGCTGAACTCCTTCAAAAATCTAGTGCTGAACTCCGCTATAAAAAGAACCTGCTCTGCAAGGTTTCCCCAAATGCACCTCAAAAGAGCTTACAGTCTACGCAAAGAAAATAAGTCAGTCCTGATCTATATCTGTACATCTGAAAAAGACCTGGAAGAATACAGGAAACATTGTGGAAAAAACAGGAAGGAGAGTGTACACTCAGCACCATAATTCTGACAAGGTTCTAGATGAGGCTTTTTTTTTTTTTTTTTTTTTTTTTTTTTTTTTTTTCATTAATTGTTTTCCTAAGACATCTACAGAGGGAGAGAAATAGATTTCAGTGGCTTTTGGAAGGACTGCATGTTAAGGGAAAGGATCGCTCCATAGGTAATCCCTGTCTCTTATTCATCATGTCAGAACACTGTTGTCAACCTAATGCAAGCTGTTTCTCTATGGCTCTGCATTCCTGATAGGATCTGACTGTATAAATTCACTGTGTATGTGGCTTGACTGGTGATTTCCTGGTAAGGCGCCATGTGCAAGGACAACCCCAGCTGCATTCGCAGGGAACTTTTTTGCAGGTAGAGAATTAGAACAAGTGCCTTGTGTGTGATGATTGATACTGCCAGGCGGACAATAATTATGATTTACACTTGATTTCTTTATTCTTGAGGGGAAATCCCAGTTGCCAAGTATGTTAACGATGTATGTAATGGTGTGTTAACGGACACCATTAGTTTTCTGGACAAACCTGAGACCTCTGCCAAAACAAACCTTCTCCAATGGTACGTTTTATGGATCAGCAGATTCTGAAATGCTTCAGAGTGGAACTGAATTGTGGGGCACATGCTTCAGGAATGGCTAACAGTTTCCTAACCACAAGTTTAAAGGTATCTGTTAATAATTAAATGCACTCGAGCATTTTGTTAATTTCAGCATCGTACAATTTCTCTATGAGGTGCAATAATTGCAGTCCGGAAATAGTTTGTTTTAACGTTATGACTAGATTAGCATGGAAAGTAGTCCCAGCTTGTAGCAGCTCATGTTAACTTCCATCACCAGTACCAAGTGGTTTGTCCGTGCTCAGGAATGCGCTCATGGCCCAAGGCTTGCGGAGAGCCCTACCTCCCCAGATCCTCCCCGGCGCCAACAGGACCCAGTGCCAAGGTCGTGTGAGGTTCGTGGGAGATGACCCCAATGTACTAGCAGCTGCAGTGAGGGGTCTGGCAGACCCTCTGGTTCAGGGTGATTTCTGAGTGCTGAGGAGGCTCTTGGTTTGGTTGCTTTTGGAAACACTGACAGCAGAGCTGGTCTGCAGGAACAGCTAAAATACTCCTGTACAGATGGAGTCAGGGTGGCTCAGCACTTTTTGAAGGTGTGTCAAGGTCTGGGCCAGCACGGCAAACCTTGGGCTGTACCTGAGCAGAGTTAAAAATGCTTGTGGATACAGGTGTACATTCTCAGTGGGAGCTGCCTGCAGCTTGGCAAGAAGAATTTGTCCTGTGGAGGCATGTGGTATCACATACTACCAACCTGCAGTGCTTTCCCTTGGGAAGGCTGATCTCAGTTTCCAGTTTGAGTTCTTCTGTATAATCCATGGTTCACAGAAAATTTTGTGGACAGGGACTTTCCTATGTCCAGCAAAACTGTTTTAATTCAAATTGTGGGGACTTCTGCAGTATCAGATCTGTTGGAGAGAAGAGGACAGTAACATCCTGGAAGTGTTGTGCCATAGTATTTGCCCCAGCATTGGAATTAATGGATGGATGTGAACTTCCTGCAATCTCAGACAGAAACCTCCAAAGCACTTTTTATAAAAACAAAACCATGCGACCCATTTACTCCAGAGCAGGATTTCTAGGCTTTCCCTGTACTTCTTTCTGCTCAGCTGTTCAGCATAGATGTACTCAGTAAAGCTCATTAAAGCAGTTTATTGCCTCAGTTATGAACCTTCATGTATTAATACAAGAATTTTGGAGCAAAAACATGGATTAAATAAATGGCTGACAAGGCTAGAGTGATCCAGCAGTGATGCTGGTTCTTCCTTTGAAAGGTTTCCATTCATCTCACAAATGATAGTCTAATCTTTGACTGAGACAAAAGTTTTACCTGGACAGTTTCCAGTCATGTTAATGGGACCTGTGAAAACCCTGTGCACATCAGCAGCAGAAGTGGTCCCTTTTTTCAAAGGGAATGGTTTTAGTTGTTTCTTAGTGCATTACAATAACCATCCGCCAGACTTAATTCCTTTTTGTACCACTTTCCTCCTTTCCTCGTATCTTTATCTCTTCATGCCATAAAAATATTGCATTTTAAAATGAAATCAAGGAGACAGAAAACAGAAGAGACATGTTTTGCATAAAAGAAGAAACATGTGTTAGGAATAAAGGCTTAAAATGGACAAACATATTGAAGACGTACATGCCTTCCCTCTCCCCCTTTTGCACCCTCATGGGCAAGCAGATGTGAAGCTGCTCTTGTGTCTCACCTCACTGGGTGGGGGCTTGGTTATGTCTGCAAAATCAGCTAGCCATCGTCCCAAGAGAGGGGTCAGGTGGGCTAGAAGCAAAGTGGGAAGTTTTTTCACCTTGGGCTGTTTCATGTGGATGTGAGCATATTCTGCTACTTTTCTTGGAGCTGAACACACTGCTGGCACAATCAGGTGAAGTTGCTCTGGCAGAGCTAGAGATGACCCTGGGTGGTTTTTAAAGGGAGTGAATTGTTCTCATTGCTCCTTGGAAGGACAGAGAGGCCTGGGTGGATCATATTCATCCTCCGTGATGATCCTGCTTAGGACATTCAGTGTATGCTTTTACTGTAATCAGACCTGGGTTGCTTTTAAGTGAACTATGGTTGGCACAGGTAATCCAGCATGAATTACACAACTTTCCCATGAGAATGTTCAGGTGACTCACTCACAAGAACCTTCATGCTGCTGCTGACCTGCTCCCCTCACCTGAGCTGGGGTCTCAAGCTGTTGTGGCTGTGTCTGTGCTGTCCTGCAGTGATGCCAGGGCAGGCAGAGCTGAAGAATGAAGGGCTTTCAGAGAGTCTGACTCCACCTGGGCCTTCTTCTTTTCTTCTTTGCCAAGAAAAATAAAAATATATTTCCCCCCACCAATTCTTTAAAAAGCAGAGGGGGAAACTACAGAGAGATTTTAAGTACTTGTTGTTTTTCCTAAGGGGTAAAAAATGCAATGTGGTTTCATTCTAGCCATGCAAATATTTATGTGAGCAAGATAGAAGCAAGATCAGAGAGAAAAGCTGGGTTTGGTTGTGACACAGGCTTTGGTGTCAGAGACGTGGATTTACTCTTGGCTCTGCCAGAGACTGCCTGTGTAACCTTGAACCAGTCATGTTCACCTCTGTGCCCACAGCTGACCATCTGCTAGAGCTGATGAGAAGCCCTTTTTCTTTTTGTATTAGCTGCATGGGGGTGGGACAGTTTCAGGGTAAAAAGGGGCTTTTCAACTCAACAGGAACTTCTAAGCACTTAGGCGATATAGTAATAGTGGAAAATTATGGCAATTTGAGCTAGGGAGGGTACCTACAAAATTTGTACAGTACCGTGCACATTGTGCTTGATTTGCTGGAGTCTTCTAAGTGCTACTGTAATGCAAACAATGGTCTGCATTCAGTAAGTAGCTCCTCAAATTTCCTGTGGATATCCCCAGCAAATCTATATTTAAATACGCAATAGTTTCTTAATCCTGGACTGCAAGTTGCTGGGGCAATTTGTACTCAAGGTGAACACTAAGGTTAGGGAGATGTTGAGTTTTATAAAAGAAGCTTGCCATCCAAATTGTTTCCATCTGTTTTCATTATGCCCCACTCCTGCAGAATAAACCAAACATTTTAGCTTTCAGCTATTTCCTTCTGGAGTCTGTAAAGCTACCTGTTCTCAAAAGCATTATTTGGTGTCTTTAAGTGCTTTAGTCTGATGTTTTTACAGTTGTATTCAGCCAGTCAAGAAGACCGCCTGTTAATAGATAGGAAAGGCATCTGAAAATAATGGAAAAGCAGTTTGATTAAATGAAAAAACCCATTCAGTTTGCATTGTTCAAAGCATAAAAACATTTTGGTAATACATTTTGGATATGCTAGAATTTCTTGACAGTTGTGTAGCTTTGCACTATCCTTTTTCCCACTTCTCCCCTGCCAGAATTGCCAGGGCCACAGGATTTACTAAGCCGTATATCAGCTTGTGTCCAGTTTCCTCCATATTTCTTGTCGTATCTAACTGGACACTTCAGCCCAAATGACCCAGAGCAAGGCTCAGATCTGTGTTTCTGGGACTGCGGGTGACATGTCCGCCCCCATTCCTAGTGTAAATGGGTAAGAATTTGAAATCTTTGTTTTTACTGCTTTTGCTAAGATAAACATTAGTCTCACAGGAACCAACATTTTGCTAAGTATTGTCATGTAGAGTAGTGGTGGAGGGGCAAATTATGTCAAAAGTGTTCTACAGAAGTTTTTTTGATTTTTGTTCCAAAACCCAAAGCAATTAAGTGTCTGGTGCAGTCATCCTGTACCTTCCTCAGATCTTAAGGACCAGAAAGGATCAGATCTTTTCTCCAGAAAGAAGTATCTCCAGTAGTTGAAAATATTTCTTTCCAGAAGTGAAAATATATTATGCCCTTTCTTTTTAGTTAATCTATTTGTGTTTAGCTCTGAAGAGTGATTTTTATATGCTAGTTGCCCGGTTGCCCAGATGTGTATGTTACCTTAAAAGAAAGGGAATTGATTTTTAGCCAAAAGGACAGAAGAAAGGTTAGGAATGTGCAACACAGTTTCTCATAACTTTGGAGGAGGCAGATGTTTCTCTTCTGGTTCTAACCTTCATTTTCCTTGCATGAAGAATGAGTTCTTTAAAACCAAATAAATATCCCTTTGAGAAGAGCATGGTTCCCACTGTTATTCTTTAAATTAACTCTTTTGTAGCTAAGGCAGGGCTTAGCTTGTTGATTTTTATTGCAAAAATGTAACAAAAGAGAGAATATAGTGTAATTTTTTTCTATAAATGGCTTCAATTATAATGCTCAAGAACTGGTCAAAAGAGTAACAACAGCAACAACAACAAAACCTCTGACAACTGACACTATGAATTCTCATTACTCATTCTCAGTAGTGTAAATATGACTAAAAATACTTTTTTCTTGCAATTAAGATTTCATTTAAACTTTCATAATTCAAACATAGCAGCACATATTTCACACTTATAAAGATAACAGAGAGGCCAATTGTATCTGCTAGCAGTAACCAACAGCAGACTTTGACTGATGTAGGTAGAAAAGACAGACAAGTAAAGGTTATTATTCATAGTAAAAGATCACAGGATGGATGTTGCCTATCCTTGACTGAAATGACATGTCTGTGCATGTAGGGCATGCCACATGTGTCTTGATGATGGAGACAATAGGATGCCATTCACCTCCTCGGGCACTGGGACCAAAATGGCAGATAGGCTTAGAAAAAGCTCCAACATAGAGAAAAGTGGAAAATGTCTCATTTCAGGTTAATATCCTCCCTCTGCTGACAGTGGGGATGCCCCTGAGACTAATGCCACTAATTCCGTGCTCCACAGCCCCCATTTCCCAGGGAAAAGGACTGAAATGTTTACCAGGGCAGAAAGTCTGGCAGGGAAGAGTGTCTGTGTGTGGCTGGGAATGGACACTCTGAGATCTCTAGGGCCTACTGAAGCAAGGCCAGAGGCTGGGGGTCACTGATAAGGTAACCTTGGCCATAGTTTGGATTTAGTCATTTGTCTTCATAGAGTCTAACTGATAGGAAATGCAGACAAAAGCCTTTCTGAAGCTCTGCTTGCCATATGTAGCTGTTCAAGGCTACTGGGGAGGCTGACCTGTTTACCCACCAGGTCTGCAAGAGGTATTTGTTTCCTAAGTTTATAAATCAACATGGTGACCCCTTTCCAGAGGATGGGGGAATGGCTGAGGAATTACAGAAACCAATGTCTGAAGTGTATGTGTGTTTGGCCATGATGGGATCAATGAACTCCACCATCTTCCTCTTGTCCCTGCTCCATGCTGAGTGCTGGGCAATAAGGACTTTCAGAAGTCCCCATGGGGAAATCATGGGAAGAAAGAGATATGTGAAAAGCAGAGACAGGTAAAAAGTGCTAAGGAGGGGTGAGACAATGGTTGCCTCCAAGGAAACCTGTTGTAGTCAATGAAGCAGAACTAGTGTGCTAAAAGATGTGACATTCATTACATGTACTGAGTCATGATGGGAATTTGGGCTAACCAAAGCAAGATCTAGTGCTGTAATAGTGTATGCAGAGTCAAGACTAAAATGATATCATACAAGCAAGACCAGACTTGAATGGTTCAGCCAGTTGTCTCAAAAGACCCACTGGCTGCCCTGCCCAGGGAGTCTTTTATGGGTTGTGGGACCCTTCCCAAGAAACCTGTGCTGGTTGAGATTGAGTGAGGAAGGCAAAACTGGAGGTTTTTCCAGAGGAGAAAGAGGGCTTTTCAAATTTGAAATTCACAGGTGGCTTTTCAGGGCTGCCCGTGATTTATTGTTTCCACATTGTTCAAATAGGGGGCTCTCAGCCCACCCACACGCAACCTTTCTTTCTTACAACAAACAGAAGAACACAAAACATATAAGTGAGTCCCACATGTTCGTACTCAGCCGGCTTCTTCCTTACCTCTGTGATCAGTACCGTCCATCTCCTGCTCATCTCCATTTTCAGCTGAAGGAGCATTTGGAAGAAAAGTACTGAGTCTGCTAGGACTTCTGGGAACATTTAAGTGCCTTTGCAGAGATGTGTGGCACAATGGGACAAAGTGGTTCAGTTCCCCATCCAAATGCACCTTTCTCTTATCTTTTCGTCTTACAGAAGGGGTTTTCATGATGGTCATAGTTCTGGAGGCTTTAGGGTGTATATTTACAGTATTTTCCCCTACCCTCTCACTTTTCCTTCTAGACTCTCCTAAAAGCCCAGTGTTTCATACCTTTGGCAAGATCCTACCAGTTGAATATCAGCCCTGCTGATCAAGGGGAACCTGGAGCTCAGTTGCCCCATTCTGCTCAGTGTCAGTATTTTGCATCTGAGGCTTTCATGTGTTCTCACCTGAACCTCTGGCATACTCTAGCTGCATGCAAACAGAAGCGTAGCTGCCACTTCTGGGTGATATTTTTAATTGAGCCACTTGAGAGTGAAGAACCTGTTTCCTGTTTAGAGCTCAGAGAGCTCAGCCCAGCCATTTCCTTGCTACGGGTTTTGGAAAGGAGCACCATTTACATCCTTTGAAGCAATCTGAAGGCATCTGAGTTCACATCTGACAAATTGGTACAGATAGAAATATCCTTTAGGAGGAAACTGAACTAAATTAGTGGAATTGTACAAAAGTGACTTCTATAAAATACTTGAAATGTTCCTCTTTGCTGTCAGAGCAGGAAGGGTGCCCTTTTTTGGTTAGGTTGTGACAACAACCAGATGTTTTTCAGATGCCAAAGGTATTTCTGCCTGCATTCTGCCTGAGTAGGGTTGGGGATCCTGGCTGGATCCAGTGTTGTGTAAAAGACTGGATTAGTGTATGCATGATTTCACCCTACCAAGGCATGCGGCTTCTGGCCTGAAGCTGCTGTGCATCCACAGAATAGACATCAGACCTATGTCCTAAGTAAGCCAGTTTGGAGTCCTTATGCCCCAGTATATGGGGATAATCGGCCTATTCCTCACATGATTAGCAAAAGACCAGGCACAAAGTTTGGGCTCCCGCTCCAGTTGTCTTGAAGGCAATTTTCTATGCACAAAGTTGTACCGCTGTAGCTGAAAAGAGAGGATGGTTACATCTGAGGCTTTTGCATATGGATGTGCCTGTGTCCATTTAAAGCTGGATAAGTTCTGGCTGGTTTACATCAATACATTTACAGAAAGCACTAATCCTATATAGCCAGCGTGAAGTGTCTATGAATGTGTTAAACCAGAGTTTGCATTAGCTTACCCAGGGTGGTTTTCTGAGTGCTTTGTAAGGCAACTGGTGCAATAGAGCTATGCATGAAAGCTGAAAAGGTGTATAGTTCTGTGTTTGTTTTACACACAGATTTTCTAGATAACATATTTCTAAGGCCCAGTGCAATGTACTGAAATGCCTTACATGACCTCTTCTGAAAAAGGGGAGATGGTCTTGTTTCTCAGAGCAGCTATCAAGATACTGTACTCCATAATCTTACCATCAAAAGCTCTCCATCTGCTGTTATATTGCCATTATATATGTCTGATGCTGCTGTGAGGCGGTGACAACTTCCATTGTCCTTCAGACCCCAGGAAAAATTTCTGTGAAATTTAGGAGAACATCTGATAAACCTTGGGGTGTTGCACAGCCTAACTAAAAAAGGGCATTCTTCCTCTCTGACAGCAAAGAGAAACATTTCAAGTATTTTATAGAAGTCACTTTTGTACAACTCCACCAATTTAGTTCAGTTTCATCCTAAAGAATATTTCTATTTAAGAGAGTACTGGCAATGCTGAATAGGTATAGGGCGCTCTGGGATTGGAGCAAGTTCTTTAGCACATAAATTTCTTATTAAACCTTAGCACACATCTCTTAGCAGGCGAAAAGTCCATGCCCCAAGATCTGAAAAAGCATTCTGTTTTAGGGGGAAGGATATTATATTCAATAAATCATATGGAACTATTTATCAGCAATCACTTCTTTAACTTTTCCACAGTCTTCAGTTTCAAAGCACATTTTGAAGTGACTGAAGTTTGTACAGAGCAGTTTATTTAAAAAATTATTTTAGGAAAATTACCTCAGGGTTGATTGTGTATTTATGAAGGGTTTCTCTTTTCTTTTTTTTAAATATTAACATAATGTAAGAAAATAGCTTTATTAAGAACAGTGGAAAAATGTGTAGAGAAACAGAAAAGATTTTGTAGCAGGCAGTCTGCAATGGGAAAAGTTTTACTTGTCGTGCATTCACAAACGCCAAAGTCAATGGAAAGACCCTAATTTCAATGGGCTTTGGATTAGGCTCTTTACCAGTGTGGGACTGTTCACTGCAGAACCTTGAGTTGTTTCTGGTTATGTCTACATCCTCTTCAGTGAAAGTATTTAGATTTGTCTATTTTTCTCCCCTGCTATTGTCAGTGATTATTTTTATTAACCTCATTTACCTACCTCATCCTTCCTGCTTGCTGCCTTCCCCTTAACCTGAATCCTGTCCTGATCTTCAGTCAAAAATTAAATTAAAATGCTCAGGATTCACACAAATAAATGGGTTTTACCCTGCAACAATTGTTGCATGATCTCTTGCAAATCCACATTGGCTAGTTTGTCTTCCTGGCATTATTCATTCCTGGAACAGTTATGATCTGCTGCAGTTTAATTGTGGTGTCTTTCAGTACACAACACAGTGTGGTGCTTATAGTGATGACTTAGTGATTTTCTTAATCGTGAAATAAATCTGATTGTGAGTATTTGGAATGTGGTTTACAATCAACTGGATTATGACTTTTTCCAGTGCAGTCAGTCTTTTTATGGAGAGCCCACAGGTTGGAGTAGAACTAGCTTTTTGCTGTAGATTGTTGTGGGCTTTATGGTTGTGTTTCTTTTTTTTTTTTTTTTTTTTTTTTTAAATAAAACTCAGTGTTTTCCAGACACTTGGCATCTGTCTGAATAATGCTGGTACTCCAGCTTGGGGTCTCCAAAGATGAGCTCAAGTGTGAAGGCTGAGTGAGCTGTACTGGAAGGGCCATGCTCCTGGAAAGTAGGCTTCATGTCATGTACTCAGCAAAGTGCTGTATGAAGCCTGCTGAGTGCCCTTAGAGCTGGGAAGGCAGCAGGGAAGAGGTGTCTGCTCAGGTCAGTGCACATGCAGGGTTGGAAGTGCACATAGAAGCCCTGGACATGCTGGGATGTCAAGGTGCAGTTTGGATTCCGTATAGACAGACAGGGCCCTTTCTCAGGCATGCATGACTGATGAAAGGGAAATTGTTTGCAGTGACTTGGAATGGATTAAGTAGACAAAATATGAATGTTTGAAAAAAGTAGTAGCCACAGCTCTTGTGTAGACAGTAAACAATGGTTTATTGACAGTAAACTTTTGCTCTTATGGTAAAATGTCTTGAATCACTTATTTCCTGAAAGGTTCAGGCAGGGTGTCTTTGGTCACTCACACATGTTTTGTACTTTATCTCAAATCAAAACATCCTGATTTCCAGTCTCTGGAACACATTACTTGTCCATGCTTCCCTTGTTTGAATAAAAGGTGGGAAACCCAGCTGTGCACCCATATAGGCTGTTTTAAGTAGCATCTATGAGTTAAGAAAAAGCTGCGGAGAGATGTGTGGATTTGTGCAGCAGAAGACACCCTTGGACTGGGCTTGACAAAAGAGAGTTGTGCTGTTGGATAGCTCTTCTTAGTCCCTTTCTGCTTAGACTTTGATTTTATTTCTGTGAAGGAATACAATTTTTTATCTCTCAAGCAGGAGCCTCCAGTCTCTTACATGGCCTAGTTAAGCTTCCATGGTGTGAAGAGCTTCCCTGAAGGCTTCCATTGTGTCACACCACTGCAAAGGGGAGCCAACCTGAGTTCCTTCACAGTAGACCTGTCTGGGTGTGCTGCAGGTATTCACCTCTGTGTTGGCTTGATGAGTGCAGAAGGGTCACCCAGTGGGTGACAGTGTGCTACTGGTTGGTGTTGAACCATCAAAATCTTCTGAGATTGAGTCTTTGCTCTGGTCTAGAAACTGTTGCTCTTGTTCAAGAAGGCCACTGTTGGCTCAGATGAGTCCCAATAAGTGTTTGGTCTGTCTGTTACCTTCCATGAGCCCCAAAGTTTAAAATAAAAACCTCAAACAAGCCTTAAGTCCAGCTAATATACTCAATAGAGGGGACTGGCCAGACTTCTGCAGGACAGAGCATCGGCTGATATTCACTGACAGTACAACTACAACAGTTAGCCCCATCTAGGACTGTAGCTGTGTACCATCTTCTCAAAGGCATGTCTCACCTGCATCTTTCTCAGACAAGCTGCAGGAGACCTCAGGGAAATTATTACCTACCAAAAATAGAGGGACAAGATTCTTCCTCTGTTTATATTTGATGATGGATCCAGTAGCAGATCCCAAAGTTGCAATAAGTGGACAAGGACTTCTTGGGTGGATAATTTACCTGTCTCATCATCAGTGTCTGGATAAAAGGTAAGGGAACTGAGGTTAAATCTGGAACTAAATAAGCAATGACAGCAGCCGTGATTGCCTCATATGTCAAATACTCTCTTTTTTCCCTGCTGTACATTGAACTAAATAACTTCTTTTCTAGATGGTCTGTTCATAGATGCAAATCCATTCCCAACACAATAGGGTGAAGTATCTGCAACTAGAGCATTTGTTTAGGGTCATTTGGTCCTGAGGCAATGCTGAGGCAACTTGTTCTGGCTGAAGAGGAGCTCACTGAAGAGGTTACTGGCTCTCAGCCACATCCATCTGATCTCTACCTGCCCCAGCCTCAAGTGTGCAGGTGTAGCTGCATAGGTCCTTGCTCTCTACTCTGGTACGGTCAAAGTGAGTCAGAAAAAATCATTCTGCTAGAAGTAGTTGAGGGATCTGGTCATTTTGACAGCACTACCTTTAAGACTGATTGCACAATCTGTTGTGCTGGCAGATCTGATGGGAGGGCAGAGGAGTAACCAGGGTTGTTGAATAAACCTAGGCAAACAGAACTCACTTGCTTCTACCCATGCAAAGACTGATGTGTGGAGGTGGCAGACATGGGTTGTGAGCACAGTGGGTGCTCCCTGGAGTGGGTGACAAGTGTTCTGTGCTACCCAGCCATGCACTGACTCCTGTAGCCTGTGCACAGGTAGCACATCCAAATTCCGTAGCAGAGCAAAATTACCTAAATTACCTTCCCCTGGGCTGGAAAGATGTGGACATCAGCCTTTCTTGCAGTAAGGGTCATTCAAGGTAACTTGCTCATCTGTGAAGCAGTGCTGCATGGCTCCAACACAGGTGCTATGCAGGTGCCCTGTGCAGTGACAGAGATTGACTCTGAGCCTGTTTGTTAGGAGGAGAGCACGAGACAGAGGTGGGGAGCTAGAGGGCTGGACTGGGCTGGCAAAAAGTGGTGTGCAGTGGGGAAGGCAGCGGAAAGGGACCAGAGAGTGGGGGCTGCCTTGGCTCTTCCTCTTTAGAAATTAATGCCTTCGATGAAGTCTTGCCTGTGGTCCTGAATAGCCCAAAGCCTGGACTGGTCACTTCAAAAGTCTCTCTTGCAGCCCTCAGCATTCAAAAGACTTGAATCTGCAATGCTTCCAGACTTCTTTTTCCAGTGAGGGACTTGCTATGACCCTCTCTCAAGGGCCCTGGCCTCAGGAGGTGAAGATTGCTGAGTACTATGTCAGCTGTATCCGAAGTGGTTTTTGTTTAACGGTCTCCGCTGCTGTTTATATTTTCTAATGCACTACGGCTGGCATTTGTTGCCATTAAAACTTCATTTGTTTGGAGGATCTTTTCAACAAACTGAAATCCAATAAATCATGAGTAAAATATTTATTATTTCAACTGGATAAGAAGGGGAGGGGAGAGTGGACAAATTTGTATTCCTTCAGCAGCATGTTAGATGGCAGACCGTGGAGGCGTGTTAGCCACAGGACTTTGTCCCCAGAAGAGCAATACATTGGCTGAACAGGACCGGTTGAGTGACAGCTTCAAATTTGGAAACAGAAGTAGAGCAGAAATACTCTGAGTACTCCAGCTTTATCCTGTCTACTCATGTAATCATATCTACAGATGATGTTAGTGAGCTCAGGGCTTCTGGATTAAAACTGTCAAAAATACAAGGCTCTAATGCCCGAGTTAGAAATCCTGGGCTAATAAACTGGTCCCACTTATGTTGGTGTCAAAGCTGCTATTGTCTGTGGTCAGGATTTCAATCCAGATCTGTTTTAGTTCACAGACAGCAGCAAACTCCAAACTCTTCATCCTGCTGTAGGGTATGTTACACTTGCTTGTGGTGGGACAAATGACGTGGAGATCTGGGGCCGGATGTGGAAAATGTCATCACAAGCATCATTGTATTAGAGCTGTGTGGCTTTATTTATTTGTTGAATAGTGAACTCAATTAAAAATAGTGTGGGATTTAAGGGCATTTATGTACTTCTGTGTTTAGCCAGGGGTTTTGGCTGAAAATGCAGAGGGAAATATGGCAAAGTCAGTCTTTGATTTCAACATTTCAAATACAGAATATATTGCCTATTCACTAGGAAATGATGTTTAGTTTTTAATGTGACTTTTTTTTCAATGCCAGAAACACACAAAAAAATCTTCTTTCGGACTGCCCTGAACAGAAATAATTCTGAAATCTGTCCATGGGACTGAGGCAAAATCTCTACATTGTCCCATTAAGCTCTGAGAACAGGTGTGAAGTGTGGATCCAAACGATTAGGAGATGTAGCAGGCTCTGTAAGAAATTTGATGTATATATCTAGTATTTCTATGGAGAACTGGTATATATGTGTAATTGTGACAGAAACTGTATTTTCTGTAAGGAAAATGCACTTCTGTGCCTGTAGACCAGATGCTGGCTGTAAGCGGCTCCAGAATATTCATACAAAGACTTAGCCTTAAAGTTTTACGTTAAATCCAATTCCCTCATCCTGCATGACAGTTTCTACCCCACACAGTCCCAAAAGCCATTGCCTTCACTATTAAGGCCTCTAGATGCTACTATAATACCATAAAAATGTAGGATCCTAGATAAAATAAGTTAGTGTCCCATCTGTCAAAAACAGGACGTGTGGCAACCCTTCCCAGTGAGTCATCTGTTCAGCATTCTCAAGTCTTTGAGACCTCTGCACTCACCAGGGAGCTCTGACATTTACCAATGTTATCTTTCTTATTTCAGTTTTGGCACCTTCTTCCCTTCCTCAGAGACTGTACTGGGCAAAAAACACATGAAATGAGCAGCAGACATCATCTCTCATTTTTCTGAAAGGTTACTGGGCTTGAGTGTGTTGTTTGGCCACAGATGGTGGTAACTTCACCAGAAAAACAAAAAAACTCCCCCATACAGTGAAGGAATTGTTAGCTGGGCAGAGTTTTACATGAGGGGTCCATTTGTTGAAAGGGAAGAGTAATCCTTATTCATACTGACTTTTGGGATGACTAAACCCTCAAGAAGCAGAGTAGAAAATGTTACAAAATGCTTTTCTTACTATCATTTGCTGTGAATCAGCAATAAAATAGTCACCCCATTGGCAGCATTCCCACTGAGGTCAATGGAGCCAGGGTTTCACCCCTGGAAGTCCTGCTCTGCAGGAGGGGCTCTCCGTCAGTCTGTGTCCATCCGTTTTCACTTCTGTGAGCAGTTGTGAGTCTACTTACAGTGTTTCATAATACAGGAACAAAGAGGTTATTCAATGAAAATGAAGGAGGGAGAGATTTAAAGCAGATGAGAGTAAATACTTGCTGCACAATAATGTCAGCACCTGGCTTTTTATCATCAGTAGACGTCAAAGTACTTTACAAGAGCGGTCAGTACCAGTATCTCTGTTTAACAAAGAGACGAAGAACGATAACACTACCTGTTCAAGGTCACCAAGCAGACAATGCCAGAGTCAGAGTGGAAAATATCTTCCTACACTACGCAGTGGCTTCTGGTTAAAATCAAATTACTTTTATGCTACAGAGTTCATTGCTCCAGGTCAGCATGACACCAAGAATTCAGTGGCATGGACTGTTTATATGGAGAACAAGCACATGGCACTGGGAAGATGTAAAAAAGAATTCAGGTCAGACAGCAGCTTCTGTTTTTGTAGTGATCTGTCTGATGCTAGAGAACAGGAGACTCTCTGGCTGGATGACATGTTTCTTTTTAATGATAATGAAAAGTACAGAGCTGGCTTCTGGCAGTCAGGGTTTTCTTGAAAACCCTGCTGATTGAGCAAGTATTTGGTTGCCCGTGAGGAAAGGAAGCTGTCATTTTGGAAATTACCCTGCCTGAAGTGAGCAAAGGTGTTGTTGGTTGTCACCAGAGATATTCCCACATAAGGGTAAAAAATAACCCAGTGTTCCTGGAGTTATTCAGGAATGGGCAATGGACTGAGGCCTAAGCTAAGCATTCTTGTGAGGCTTCAGGGTTTACCCAAAAGATCAGGCAGGACTCAGGGGTCCTTGCACCTCCACACCAGGTCTGGTGCTGTCCTTTCAGATGCATTCCATGAGGCTTTTGCTAAACCCATAGTGAGTACAGTTGGCTCAGCTGAAAATGAGAGGGTTGTCCACCCTCTCAGACAATACATCCTCCCATACCCATGGATAGTCACACAGTGAGAGTGAAGTATGTTCTCCAGCTGAGCTACTGTCCCTCCTTTTACCTCTCTTCAAGAAACATGAATCCCCAGCAGCTCATTAACCCTTTCCAGACTCACATAGGTTTGCACATGTGCTTTTTAGTGGCATAATTCTTGGCAAGAGAGGCAACCTTAATATTGCTATTGGACCTATGTGCATGTCTGTTGTTCATCATGTGTAAATTAAATGGACTACCCTGAACTGGAGAGAGAGAAACTAATGATTGCCATATTGTTTCCAGCAGTCGTCAAGCAAAAGAAGCTGTTTGAACTTTCCCCCAAAGACGCTTCTGCCTCTTACAGTGATTTTAAATTCTTGGGTTTCTACCCCTTTCAAGGTGATTAATTTTGTAATGATGCCTTTGCTACCTTCCCCTCCCCGGGGGAGTGGGCAAGCAGGGTGAGGACAGGGAGAAGGAACTTTTTAAAAGTAACGCCATGTGCAGCAGTAAAGGCGTGGTAGCTGCTTCTCTTCCTCTCCCCTCTAGTTTCCAGCTAATTCCCATATGCTTTCAGATATTTCATTATGTTTTGTTTTTAATTCCTCTTCAATGCACATATTGACATGTTTGTTTCCATCTATTTCTGTCCTCCTTTACACAGTAAAATGATCCCACTGGGAAGGTGAAGGTCCAAATAAAAGGTGGAATGAAGGAAAGCATCTTTCCTCGTTACGGGGAGCAGACTGATTGATAGTGTGTGACTCTGAGGCAAAGACCCTCTCCGGGGTGGAGATTGTAGCCTCATTCTTAGCATAAGGACAGGCAAGAGGTTGGAACTAAGAATGGGGACTGTGTTTGGAACATATGACTGATTGTGGTGCTTGTCTGGCCATCTTCCCAAAAATCAGGAGAGAAATGCTGTAGCAGGAATTGTTTTCATCCTACAGGATATTTCAAGTGCCGTGCTTTATGATTAAGGAAAAGATTGCATCCCACTACAACTGGCAATTAGAGCCAACTGTGACCAGAGCTGACCTTAATATTGCTTTTGAAATCTGCACCTAGGTGTATCTTGCTCCACAACCTTGAAATGGACAGTAGGAAAAAGCAACAGAAAAATAAGAAAATCCCTCATATTGTTTGGATTGTCAGTAATAAATCAGAGGGAGTGGAAAAGGCCTTCCTTGTTGGCAGGGTGATCCCATCATCTTGACATAAGAAAGAGATTTTTGACAGTGAGAGCAATCAATCATTAGGATAATCAGTCAAACCTCCCCAGGGATGTGGTAGAGTCCCCATCACTGGAGTCTTTCAAGATGTGATTGGACAGGGTGCTAGATAATGTCATCTAGGCTCCCTTTCCCATGAAAGGCTGGACCAGATGATCTTTCGAGGTTCCTTCCAACCTGGGTGGTTCTGTGATTCTATGATCATCAGCATGATCGTTGACTGGGTATGTAATGTTTTCTAATCAAAGGTGGTCAACCGCTGTCTTTCAGTTCTTGCCAGAAGTGAATCTGTGCTGTTTGCGTGTCATTTCTCTATTACCTAGTTTCTTTACAATCTTACCTTGCAGTTTCAGGGGTAATTGGGAGTCCCCTTAAGATTATCTAGCTGGCTACTATCTGCTAGACTTTTCTCTGAGCTATCTCATTTGATCAAAGATGGGGCTCTGGAACCTGCAGTGAGTGGAAAATCTGCATTCCTGCATGAGAACAGGCTGTGTAATCTCACCTTCTGAAGGATTTTCCCTCTGATCAATAGTCTGGCTCAACCTGGTGGCTCCCTGGAGTTGGGCAAAGGACAGTAAATACAGAGATCTGAACTGTACCTCCAGTGCTGCTGTATTCTGTACCTCAGCTTAACCATGTGTAGAATGTGTCTACATGGGTCTGTGGATCACTCTGTTGTCTTCAGTCTGATAATCCAGAATACAGTGCTAGAAGTTCCTAGGACAGTTCTATTTTTCAAAATAGAAAATTACAGACTAACACTGACCACCCTCTGCCATGGCCATTTGATTTAATTTGAATTGAATTACCAATGGGAGGGTTCTTTAGTTTGCTCAATGTGGAATTTATTGTCAGGAGAGAAATGTTTGAGGACAGGATCATGAAAGCTGAGACAAGATGTAAGGATGTCATAAACATAGAGGCCAAGGTGGAAGAGAATAGAGAGCTGGCCAAGAAAACATCATCAGTGACCCTTGCGAACACTGTTGTGTTGGAATGGGGAGGGTGGAAATCATCCAATCCAGGATGTTGGAGGCAGGGAATACACCTGCTGTGCTTATCTTGTCCTTAACCACAGATGAATCCAGTTCCTCCAGAAGCTTCTGAAATAAAGTATGTCCCAGAAGACCTACCACTGCGAACATTTCAGCAAAGACCTTTGTTCTTTAAATTGCAGAGAATTTTGAAATTTAACACAGGAGATGAATCAGCTGCCTTAGTGGGTTTTCAGATTTTTTGGTGTCATTATTTGATTCTGCTAATATGCATTGTAAAGATAAAACAGGCCACATCTCAAAAACTGGGAATCCAAGTGGAAGCAAAGGTGGCAGGGAGAGCTGGGAAGCCTTGTGGGAAGAACCAGATCAGGGGAAAAAGTGAACAAAACTGATGACAACTATAATATGGTCTGATAGCTTAGGTGGGTAAAATGTGTGCATGGAAGGGGTCATGAATTTCCTGGCTTCACAGGAGACCATGAAGACAACATCACTCAAAGCCTTCTCCTCCAGGAGAATTTCCTCCTTATTCTACTGATGGATCCTTTTCTGCTGTGTATATTTTTCTTTCAACCAGCTCAGCAAAAGTACTGAAAACTGGCCAGGCAGCTCAGAACAGTAAGAGATCTTGTACAAATTCTTTCTTCCTTCACAGGTTGTTGAGACACAGTGTAACAGAAGAAAATACAGATAAAAATGGCCTTTTCTGTCAAAGATAATAAAATATTTTCACAGCTCACTAACTGCAGTGCACTTGTCCTGGCAGGTCCTGAAACCAGCATTTTTATAGTTCTATCTGGAGAACAAATTAGCTTGAATACTGGCATAGGTAGCATGATAACTTTGACTTGCTTGTCATTAATGCAAGAAGGGCTTGAATGAAAGCAATGGGTTGGATCATTCATCTCAGTGGCTATATGGTACAAACCTCCTGTTACTTAACAAAATACCCAGACCTTCGGTGTATGAGTCCTTATTTACTCCTGCAGACAACACAGACCCTCAAAAAGCTTTCATAAATTTCAGTGGGAATTGGCTATAACAGGCTGAGTTCCTGAAATCATTCCTTAGGGTAATTCTTCCCTGAATGCATGCCCAGCAGGAATATCTGCTTTATCAACAATAACTAGTCTTGTGGGCAATGTAGTCTGTTATTCCAGACTCTGCTGTGAGCCACGGCATTTGGTCTTCAGCTGTGTTGCAAGTGTAGACCTTTCAATTTAGGTTTGGCTTTTCGGGTACATTTAGGTGAATTTGGGCTGTGGCTCATTCCCCAATTCAGATTTGCCTACCATGCAAATTGCTTAGTTTTGTAAAGAAACTGCTAAGATGGGCATGAAAACCAGGCTCAGGTATGGTACTCTTGGAAGGGGTGGCAGGGTGAGGCTCAAAATGTGTTTAGAAGAGACCTAAACATTTTTCAAACTGGACAGATCTAGCACAGGCAGGCAAGATGTCAACAGATTTCCTGAAACTAGCTGTTCCTTAGCCTAAGATGGTTGATTTGAGCCTAAACTGGAGCCACGTAAACAAAAAAAAGTGTGCATGCCTTGTGCAACATACTGGTCTATGGTCCTGCTGTGTAGGCACAGCCTTCTTTACACAGTCAACAATTAATGTATTAGCTGATGCTGTGAAAAGCTTGCCACTTCAGAGATCATCCATTCTCCTCAGTGAATGTCTTCATAGTGTTATGTGCCTCTGAGAATGGAAACAGTAATCATTTTGCTTTCATAGAGCAGGAAGGGTATAGTGCATGTGATTATGTATATGATTGCTTTGAGAACAACCCTGCTGGATGAAGAAGTACCACACTAAGTGAGTCAGTCACACGTAACTACAGTGGATGCTGCACTCTAAAATCAATAAGGCTCCTTGTAGCATGGGGTCCCTTCTACCGCTTCGCACTGTGGGCAGGTCTTACTGGCAAATACCCCTGTCCTCCTCTGAAAGCTTTGAACAGACTCAGTTCTGCTGCCATCTCTCCTTTGGACATCAGTGGGGAAATTTGTAGAGGCAACCTGTGGCTTCTCAACAGGAATCCATATAGCTGTTGTAGGGTCTCTCTCCTGGCCTTGTGTAAGGTCTAACTCATGTTTGGAATAGTGCATCACCATGAGCTCATCTGAAATAATTTCAGGTTGTCCTTACTTCCAGCGGAAGATTGGATTAGATGACCTCCAGGGGTCTCTCGTGACCTACATTTTTCTGTGATTCCAGGAGTGAGTGGTAGCGAGCTCAGGACCTCTGCAGCACAGGCTACTTTTATAATGTGAATAAGCACGTTGTATGGATACCCAAAGGCCCTGACAGACAAGCCCTGGCAGTGATCTGAGCTTTTACTGTCCTCAGCTGTTGGCCTATGTGTCTGACAGAGGATATCATGCTTGTAGCAGCCGGAGAGAAGGTGTGAACTGAAGCAGCTGAGGATGCTCAAATTGTTTGTTCCTAAAAGCTGCATGATATGGGCCAGTCATGTTTTAGACCATGGCAGCTAATTGCTCAGATAATGGGAGACAGGGCTCTAACTTTATGCAGCAAAGCTTGGAAAATGAAGCCAAAGTGACTTCAGCCTGATTTGAGTGTGGGGAGGGGATGCTGCAGTCCTCCATACCATCTGAATGCTAAACAAAGCATGACATGGCCCAGAACCCAAATGCTTATGCACTCTCCTACCTCTGAATATTAGCTTTGAATTGGCTTTGATCTTTACTGCATATTTGTCCACAGCAGCTGTCGGAAAGTTTAAATGCTAGAATTACTGCTGTAATAAATATATTCTTCCAAACCCTTGCTGTGGTTCTACCCATTGGGAATTTATGTAACGTACTGAGTGGTACAAAAAATATGCAGAGAGAACATTTTGCTTCCTGGAGATTTCAGCTTGGTTTGACAGCTCAGTGCTGACTCACTGTCAAGACCTGTGTTTATGCCTTGGTGTTGCTCTGTAGCAAAGCAGTGAGGACTGCTGCCTGGGAAGTACAGCTGTCAATGTTGCCACAAATGGATGTGAAAAACCAGACTGTTACCATCCTAGGTGACTTTTTTCCTTGGCAGTGCAAATGCCATGGCATTCAGACAGAGGCCAGCTTAGAGCAAAGGCTGCTTTCCTGTGTCAGTAGATGAAGAAGCAGAAAAGACCCCAAAGTGATCTCAAAATGCTATAGTAAGATTAAGATTTTTTTTTAAGTCCTATTTTTATCCAATACCCTAATTTTATCTAGTTTCCTTACATCATTTTCATAGTTACAGCTGAATAAACTTCTAGGGAAGAGAAATTTTTCTAATAGAGCTCTTTCTCCAGATTGATCCTCTGAAATCATCCAGAAAAGGCTTCCAGAGCATGTACGCAGCGTAGGTCCTTTGTCTATCAAGGAAAGGGTCAGAAGAGATCCAAGCCCCATAACAGTTGAGTTTGTCCCTCATTCTGGAGATGGCAAAAAGGAATTATTTTGTTTGGGTTGTTTCTGGCAAGAAAATGCAGTTTCTTGGTAGTGATGGAGTAGTTTCCAGATGGGTTTAGTTCGATGGTGTTAGCACACCAGAAACACTTCTGCACGCATCCTCCCAGGACTACCCTGCCTGCACTCCTGGCCTGACCCTGCTCCCCCTGCCCACATCTCCTTGAGCTCTGAGCACCTGAACAGCAAGTGGAGATGCATTTTGTCTCCACCTGCCTCCCCTCCAGTCAGTTCAAGCTCTAGCAGCGGGAAGAAGGGAGATCTGGCTCTACTGCCTGCTCCAGGCTGATGGCTGCCCCAGGCAGCTGCCTACTCTGCCTGTGCCTGGAGCAGACCTTTGGTATTGTGAGGGCTAGGGTGTAGCTAAAGTTAGCTGTGTTCTGGCTCTTCTATGTTGTTCAGCGGCCATGTGAGGCAGATCACAAGTTAGCAAAATGTTGAAGATTTTCTAATGCTCTCTAGGGACCAGGTGGATCCCTGGCTGCTGCAGGGTATGGCCTGAGAAAGGCTACCTTTTCTTTTCCCAATTCCCTTTTCGTGTTTACATTTGCAGGAAGAAAATCACCAGAATCCAGGCCAGATATCTTCTCCAGCCCCTCCCTGCATCTAAAAGGGAAATGTTCACTGCGGCATCCTAGAGAAGCCAGTCTGCTGACCAGCCAAGTGTGAGGGATAGGGAAAACAAGGGCTTGAGGAAATGTGAACAAAACCAAAACAAATGTAAATTTAAACAGGAAAAATGGCTGGAAAGGCAAGGCACCTGCACCCCTGCAACTCTTTTTTTTTTTTTTTTAAAAATGGAGCTGAAACCGGGGTAGTGGTATTTGCAAGAAATTTTGTTGGTCAGTCGTGTTTTTTTAAAATAATTGAGGAAAGTTGTTAACAAAAATATAAACTAAAATCACAAGACTCATGAATTAGATTATTTTCTAGCTGTTTGTCTTTCACCAAAACATAGGCTATACTTGGGTGGTAGTTTAGGGGCTGTCTTATGAAAGGCATAAATTTGGCCAACGTACTCAAATAACTGAGGGCCACATGCAAAGCCCAGTGAAGCCAGCAGGAGGTTTTCCACTTGCTTCTTTAGACTTTGAATGACTCTTAACTATATAGGCAAAATAGCATGCAGGAGTAATCAACATTTGCCCCTTCTTGGAAATGCATCAGCCCAAAGGGGCTGTGGTCATGTATTTGTTATTGCATCTGACTCTGACACCCTATAAAGAAAGCGCAGATCATCAGTACGCGATGTGGCAACATTTGAGATCTTGGAAGTGGAATTGTTTATTGAATAGTGACAGACTGCAGCACATCACTTTTAATAATGATAAGGAAAGGTTTATGCAAGCACACATCTGCACTTGGCTGGGTACAAAGCGCGATAATAATGTCATGTTCCTGATTAGCCATAAATTTCTCCGAAGCGCTTGCTGAAATAGGAGCGCCCATGGTGACTGATTTCTGCTGCACAGCCTGTATTGTTTCCATTGCTCCAAATCTGGTGTGCAACAGTGAAATATAGCCCTGTAGAATTGCTGTCCCTTTTTCTTCTGCTCTGTTACACAATTTCACTATGTTGGTGCTGTGTGGACTCTGTCAAGAATTATGAGGTTTTAGTCCCCATTAAAGATAAGTGGGCAATATATGTTTTTCTACAATCTTCTGATCTGATGATCTGTGTGATACAAGTCATTGCCCAATAGCCCCTTCAGAGGCAGGTATTATGGCTAAGAATGGTAGGTGCTAGCAGATGCAAACCTGTGCTAACGTGGAGCTGGAGGTGCTGGAGAGAACATTGTAAAGACATCCCAGCTTATGGCATGTGAACTGGCTCTCCTGTGGAGAGTTGGACCATTTCTAGCCTAGTGCCGTGCCTGAAGAAGCAATTCCTTCCCCAAGCCATGCTGCACAGGGTTAACACAGTGAGGCTTCATCTGGATAGTGCCATGCGGTTTTGCTTGGACACGGTGTTCCTGTCCCCAAAGCCCTGGGTCTTCCTTCTTCTGTCATGACCTGCAACATCTCTGGCTATTGAACTAGACTAACAATATTTAGGACTTTGGCAGCAAACAAAGGCAGGTTTTCCTCACTGTCCCTGTGCTATTTCTCCCAGTGGTTGTAACGAAGATTTCAATAGCTCTTTTGACATAAAATCCGAAGAGGGGTTTCTGTGTAATGTAGCTCTCTGAAGACCAGCAGTGATTTCCTCAGGTAACAAAGAATTCTTGCACAGTGAAAGCCGCCTTCTAAAATTAGAAGCAAGGCACTAGTATTAGATCTTGCCCTAGGAACATAATTGCAAAATATATGTAGCTGTTCCCTGGTGTGTCTTTATATCTAGATTATTTCATTATTCACCAATTTTTTCATGGTCTTCTAGTCTCCTGTTACCTCCCAGGTTTTTTAGGATGCCTAAAAAATCGCCAAGTCTTAAGACAGAAGGAGGAGAGCAAACAGCAGTGAGGGCCGAGAGTACTTATGTTTCCTTCCATAAAGTATGTCTACTTGCCCTGAATCCAAGGATAATAGCTAGTCTGACATAACAATAATATAAGCTGGCTTTCTGCCTTTTCCAGAGTTAACTTAGGATCCCAAATATGATTCCTGCACAGTGAAAAGAGGAAATCATAATTTCTGTTTGAATGTGCTATATCATTTATTGAAGATCACCTGATACAGCTACGGCTTATTCTAACTTTGATCTTTGGTATCTGAAGAGAGTCCCCCAAAGAGTCCTTCTGGGTGGGAAATGCAGCACGAGCTGAACCTGCTACCATCTGGGGAGAGGTAATTTAGGTACCAGGACATGGATTATTTGGAATCAAGGGGTGAACTCACATGTTGTATGTCAGTACCTTTATTCTTGCAAAAGGCTCAGGAAACAGCCAGTGGTATGTGCAGCCTTTTCTGCATTTTCAAGAACAACTTAGAGCTCCTCTGCATGAATTAGAGCAGTCAGAGTGAAACTATCAGCTAAATCTGAGAATGAACTGAGGATCAGAGAGAGTCCCCCCACGGCTCCTGTTCAGCAGCGCTGTATATTATTTTAAAGGAGTCTTATGCAAGAATTATGTTGCATTCTGAAAGAGAAGATTGTTTTACTTACTTGATGTGGGAAGGTCCTCAAATTACATCCTTTCCTGCTTATATTATTACATTCTAGGGTTCATCCTGCTGCAGTTACCCTGTGCTGTATGGGAAGCAGGATCCATGGCAGATAAATCCACAGCCAAAGCCTGTTGTTACAACAGAAGTCTCTTGACAGAGAGCCCAAGCTATTTCAGACTTCTCATTACAGCTGAACGCAGTTAATAGCTACTTGGTTGTACTCTGGAAAAAATGTGTGGGAGACAGGTCAGAGTGTCCTGGAGCACAAAGTCACTGTGTAGATCCAGAGCAGGTACAGCATCAAAGGGAGGCCACAGTGACAGGGGATGGCTCCAAACATTGTATAAAACACTCCTATCTGCATTCTGCCTAGAAGACTGAGTTTTGGCTTATTCCTCCATCACAAAGTGACCTACCTTTCATGGAGATGAAAGGGAAAGAGGTAACTTTTATCCAGGAAGTGGAATGACCCCAACCAAAACTATGACTGTAATCTTGACCAGGATGAAATATCTGTGTCCTGAAATTCCCATTCATGGGTCTTCTAGCCCTTACGGCACATGTGCCTGTTCCTGCCAGTGGCCAGGCTCCCCAGGTGAACTCCCAGCAATTCGTGTCACTGGTAGGGGAGACCACAGCATGTCATGGGAAATGTAGTCCACCACATTCCTCATCCATTGAGAAAACAGAGGTGTGATGCAGAGTTGCATCTCCCACAAGGCATGAATGGCACTAGGGCTTTGAAACATTTTAGTTTTGCCTCAAAAAATTGTTATTTTGAAGAGGAGAAGAAGGAGTTTCTGACCCACTTTCTAACTTGCTGTACTTAGACATTGAGGTCTCAGCAAGGAATGGGATGGTTCACACAGGTGTAACATCTCAGCTCTCTGCTTGTCCAAGAAATACCAGATAAAAAATATTCATAAGAAATCTAGCTGAGAGCAGTCTTGAGAAAGCATTTAATGGAGAATAAAGTTGGCACTTTGCAAATCCCCTGGGATCATCTTCCGTACCTGAAGAGCAGAGAGCGAGCCTGGTGGTCCTTGGGTGAGGAGCAGAGGAGGTAGGTGCTTCAAGTCTCATGTCTGGCTTGAAGTTGGCTAGTGGCATCCTTCAGTGGATAAAGACTTCTGTGTGCTTGCTGTGACAAAGGTTGCAGGCTGCTTTGCTGCACAAACAAGAAGTTAGGCTGTGTGTGGAAATTAAAACATAACAAAGCAGAATCAATCCTTTTGAAGCAGCCAACTTAAGTCAAAGATGCATCTCTTAGTCCTAGTTGCAGATCCTGATAAGGGGCATGCGCCTGAAGCCTGGCACCCTCTGGCTTTGGCTGCAGAGTCATTTTTTTTGCTGGGTATATGGCATTTCTCAGGCTGCACTCTAGGCAGGCCATGCTATATTTAAATACATTTTTCTGGTGAGGAACTAAAGGGCCTCCAGAGTTGTAACTTCCTAAGGGCTATTCTGCAGATTCCTTCCTCCTTTCTTTTTTTGTTTTCCTTTAAAGGAAACTCTCAATCTTCTTAGGAAATAATCCTTTGTTTATGTCATGAAAAAACCTGTGCTCTCCTGGCTGGGAGTGTGGAAGAGCCAATAGGAAGAAGTGCCACTTGTGCGTTTTGATACAACCAAGCATGTCTTAAATAAACACTTGTTTATTTTTCTACCTTTCTGTTGAATTGCATGGTTGCCAACATCGAAGGTAAAAGTATCCAGTTCAAAGAAAGCGACTGTAAGCATAGGCTGACATCCTGTCGTAAATATAGAACTGGCCTCATGACAATGCTCTGCTCAGAAACAATGGGAGCAGGGCTGGGAGAAAATTTGTGAATTAACACAGCCCAGGCAAATGATTAACAGCTGATGGAGGAAAAGAACTGTGGGCAAGGCTGCCTGCTCTCAGGGGTGCTTCTGAGCTGGCCTTTGCCCCCTGCACAGAGCTGTGCGATGTCTCTGCCTTGCTTGCACGCCACTGGTGATGCCACCCCAGGGATATCAAGGGCATGGGAGACCCTTCTGTGCCAAACCACAGTACAGATTTCCCTCTCCCTTCATTCAGGCTGGGGCAGAGCAGTAGCTTTCATCTGCTTTTGCCTCCATCCTGCCTTGCCAACAGGACACCCAGCTTTGGAGTGAGGGCAAGTTTCTGCCCTGCTCAGTACTTAGATCAGCATTTGCAGTGTTTGGGGTTTGCACCAGCAGAGACCAGAACTGGAGGAGCTGCAGTCAGATTGAACCCATGCTCTTGGGACAGCCCTGGACAAAACCTCTGTGGGCCAGATGATACCACCCTCCATTGCGGGGCACTGGAATGGGCAGTGGAGACCCATTTCCACAAGCAGGATCAGAGCCCCAGGCACTGCCATGACAGAAATGAGCAGTTTCATCTCGGTCAGGCTTTGCCGCGAGACAACGGAGTCCCAGGCTGATTAGGTACCTTACTGATGCTTTTTGTGATACCTGAGAAAACCTGTTATGACTTAATAAGAACCAGTCTGTGGCTGTCAGTTTTTCTTGGCTCTGGCTGGGAACCTGGCAGAAGTCACCAGCTCCTGTCCCCATGGAGAGGCAGACTGGGAGAAGACAGGAGCCACATGCTTCTATAGCTGGTCTTCGCATTTACAACACACTTGTGGGGATTTCTTCATTACCTTTTGGGAACCGATGGCTAAAGTGGGTGCACTCCCATGTGTCAAGGAAAGATTTTCAGTTTGGTGAATCCCTTGTATAAACTGGAAGCTTAGCTTCACGTGTTTTTCTTTGATTAACTACAGTTTTTTTGTGACTGTTATGTGGAAAATGATGGCTTGCACTGAGGCTGCAGTACTCACTTCACTTGTGTCCTAAACTACCTTTAGCTCCTGGGCTGAGATAGCAGACCAACGTCTACAGCGATAGCAAGTGACTGTCTCTAGTTTATCTTATCTAGCACACAGAGTATGGCATCCAAGAGTTGAAGCGCTGGGTTTTCTTCTTTTCTCTTTCTGTGCAGCACAGGGTGTGCCCCAATTGACCTAAATATTTGTGAAGTTACATCCTTGGGACAGGCTGACAAAAGGTTATAAACTCATTTGTTTTCATCTTTTCCTAAGTCAGGCAGGCTGCAGTGAGGCATGACATCTGTCTCACATGGGGTCCCTCACACCTTCCTCTGACGCATCTGGTGCTGGCCACCATCTGAGACAGGATATTGGGCTAGGCGGGCCATGGACACTAACAATTCCTGCTTCCTTGCCCCAGGAGGCCATGGCTGCTGCCGCCTCTTCACCCTCTGTAGGCATGGACCCATGAGCTCTGGAGGTACCATTTGGATTAAGAAGCTAATAGTGTCACGGGAGATCAGGTGTCCATTCTGTGTTAGAGGGGCTCTTTATGCTCATGGGTTTGATGCTCAACTTAGTGAACCAGTGTGAATCAGCATGGCACTGTGGGGGTCAGGATTTTCCCACTGACATCAATGCCATTAAGTTGCTTTAGCTGTGCTTGTCTTCAGAGGAAGATGGGAAAGAGTAAGCTTTGAATGTTAGTGGAAGGAAACTCAGCAGTTTAATCCCAGAGGTGAAGTGTGTGTGCATAATAACACCAGTTTTTACTGTATCTCCAGCGCTGTTTAACAATTGCTGCATTTGATTATAGCTGTGGCACTGTTATTTATTTTAGGAACAGAGAGGAATGAGGTGCAATCTCATTATTTAACTATAAGACAGAGTGGAAGGAGTTTTTCCACTCCACTCTTGACTTTGACATTGGTCAAATTCCCCAGCCCCTTCCAGAGCCTTTCCTAATGTGCGTGCCAGCTGTGCCCACATCTGAGCTCCCCCAGTTGCGAGGCTGGTCCTGGCTGTGCTTGTGCATATAGCAGTCCCAATTGCTGCATAAGGAAGATCACTGTGTCTCTCAGTAGCCAGTGCTACATTACAGACCCATGGACTTGGGCAGAAAACAGCGTGTGTTGTCATTCACAGTGTATTTTAGTTTTTAGGCTGCAGCATCTTTGTGCTCAGCTGTAATCGTGCACCACTCCCTAGCATACTTAGAGAGCTCCCTCATGCTGCCCTATCAAGCAATCTCTCTACTCAAAAAGCTGAACACATCTGCAGCCAAGTGTTTCAGAGTCAGTGCAGTTTCCATTAAACATCCTAGCTCTGTTGGACTTTCGAGTGCCTCCTCTGAAACAGAATGTTCCTCTGGTTTATATGATATCAGTGGGCAGAGTTTTGGGGGCAGAGACAGGACATTGGGGTGCATCACTAGAGACCTGTTAGCTGGTGGGTGGAAGAAAGAGATCCCAAAGTACTCTTGGGAGTGACAGGTGAGTTATCACAGGATGGATTCAGTGCAGCCCAGAAGCAGAAACGTGCAGGGTACGAGGCTGGTACTGCCTGTGCTAAAGCTGGTGATTTGCAACATGTAACCAGCAGAGTTGTGAGTCTGATCCTACTGTTTGCGTATGCTCTGTTATCAGAGCCTCTCAAATGTTTTCCATCAGCTAATCCTTAACCCTTTGCAGATACAGACCAACCCTGTGATGGGACCAAGATCCAGATCAGAAATGAATTCTTCCTACTCTTTCTTTGGAGGCTTTTTGCAATGCATACCCCCCACACCACTAAAAAATGTGGAAATTATTTAGAAAGAAGCAACAACCAACAACTCTGTCCTCTCACCCAGGGGATATTTAGGAAGACAAGGACAAAATATCTGTGGAACAAAGCGATTTGAAAAACCCTGTAGGAGAGGCTCAGAATCCAAAATTAAAGGTGACTTTCTCTGAAAATTGACTAAGTGATTCAGTGGCATAAGTGCAATTGGAAAAAATGAGCAAGCCTCCTGGAGCAGACTAGACAAAGGTGTTCAGGTGCCTGCATATTCTAGTGTCCCTAAGCAGGTCAAAGAGAGTTGAGTGCCTGGTGGCTGTAGAGGCCTTTCCCTATCTAGCTTATAGTGACTCATTGAAAAACTACATGGATCTAAAGTTTCTGAGTTCTTGTCCAAGTGTTTGAACACTCTCAGGGCAAAATTCTTTTTCCTTGTAACTGATCTGAATCTCCCTTGCTGCAACTTGTCCTTTCTCTGTGCACCTTGGGAGGCCAGGCTTCATCTTCCCTGTTACCACCCGTTACGTACTAGAAGCTGTGATTCCTCATTGCTGTCTCTGCTCCAGCCTGAACAAGACCCGTTCCCTCCTCTCATGCCATATGCTTTGGCTCCCAGACCACCTTGATGGGCAAAGCCGGGCTCACTGGCTCACTGCCCTTAGTCACTGTCATGTCCTGGGCAGCCCATAGCTGGATGCAGTACCTTGGACTCACAAGTGCTGAATACAGGGGAAGAACCATTTCCTTCAACCTGCTGGTTATGCTTTGCTTTTGCAGCCCAGTACAGAGTTGGACTTCGTCCCTGGAAGGGCACATTGCTGACTGAGGCTCAGCTTGTTGCAATGTAACAAATATCCTTCTTTCCCACTGGCAGGCAGATCTCCACAACATCCCTGACTGACGTCTTGTGAGCCTATATAGGCTACAGGGACAGCTAAGGACTTGAGCAATCCCATACAGCTTCTATTTTTTTGTACAATTCCACCTTGCATCCAGTTTCTGATTGACTCTGTCCATCAAAGCCTTGCTTTAAGTGTTTGTAAGCTCACAGCAAAAGCAGCAGCAAAAGCAGAAATGTTTCTGCTCCATGAAATTACTTTCCCAGGATCTTCTGTTCCCTGAACACCAGTTCAGGTCGCTGGGCAATACAAAGATCTGGGAGAGGTTTCAAGGGAAACAGTGTCCTTCATGTGTAGTCTTATTTCACTGATCTCAGAAGACAGGCTGTTCTTGACCACTTTGATTCCTACTACTCACTCTAGTTGCAAATGAATAAACAGGAATGCAGCTAAAACAAGAAGTGAATAGGCTAGAAAAACTCCTGTGTAAAAGCTTTCCACCCCAAAGAACCTGCATATTGATAATTGCTTGAAAAATATATTATTTGTTTTGCCTGGGAGGGTTGGAAAGTGGAATTGCTAGGAGGAAAAGAAGGGTCAATGGGGACTGCCAAAGCATTATTGTTATGTCCTGAATCTACAGGCAGATCACCAGCTGCTGAGCACCAGTGCAACTCCATTGACTAACTGCAGACGATGTCCTGGGGTCCGGTGATGCATGAAGTGCAGAAGCACAGCTAGATATTTTGCTTTGTGTTTAGGAGGGTCCTTTTTGGGTTGTCCTGAGGCCGTTCAAGTCATTCCTTCTGCTTCTGCCCACCTGCTCTAATTCTGTGCCTGAGGTACATAAGATTCTTCCTTTGCTCTTTGGCCTCAGCCCTGTGCATGCTTCCAGCTGTGCTCTACTACCATGTCTGGTGGTACCACAAATGGAAGTCCCACCACCCATCCCCATCAACACCACAGAGTCCCACAGTGCCATCAGGGCCACACTGTGACCTCAAATCACCCATGCCAGTGGGAGGGTGAGGTTGTGTGTATGAGCCAAGGTCACCAGGTGGCTCTTGGCCTAAGCCCTGAACTTTTGCACCATGCTAAGGGGAAGGTGGATAATTTGGGGGTTGTGGGAATCCTGAGAATATAACAGCATTCCTGTATCCAGACTAGGTGGGGCAGCAACAAGGGGATATTAGCTCTCCCTAGCAGTCAGTGTCTGAAACTTCCTTGTATTGTTTGTCCAATGCTAAGAGTTTCCCTCAACGATAAAAATAGCTTTTTGTTTGTGAGTTCACTTTGCATTCAAGCTTCCTCTCTTGGTTTTCTCAAGAGGTTCATTGATATCTTTAAATTTGCTTCAGCACAGGAACAAAAGGCAGCAAAAGTCTCCCTGTGTGAAGATGGAGAGGTTTTTGCCTCAGAGAGGGAGGGAGGGAGGGAGGCAGTTTTTAATATCTTTTTATGTTTGGTTCGGATTTGACTGGTGAGAGCAAGCACCATGTTCAGCCATTATTCCGTTTACCCAGTAAGAGCAGAAAGGGAATGCATTGTCCTCCTGGGATCCCAGGGAATAGTTGGCAGTAATACCATACAGTGAAAAAATGTTGTTCTCAAAAATACTCAAGCAACCACCAAGCAACAACAATCACTATTCCTCTTAGCTCTAGCCCTTGGCAGCTGTTATCTGGACCAGATGTTGGCTTAAGTAGAAGGGAGATGCTGTTTTCTGGGGCAGAGGAATATATATTTTTTTCTGACATTATTGCTCAATTGATTTCTTTTAAAAATAATGCCTTGTAGAATGTTAATAAATAGCTGTTTATTTTGACAGCAGTGTCAAGAGCATGATAATGTGTTATTGTTTGTACTGTAGGCACTTAAGACATACAAAGAGAGTTTGTGTTACTGGTTCCAGTGAAGCAGGAGGGTTTTGCTAGTGGTGGACCTGGTCCAGAGAATGTGCATCACATATAGGTGTTTATATCTTGCTCCGTCTGTAAGAGTTCATTTGGTTGATGAAAGATTGTTTGCTAGCACTCTAGGAACTGGCAGGATGGTATTTATACCATTGTCAACTCTGATAAAAGTTTCAGATGTTACAAAAGCTCTTAGCTTAGATCAGAAAAAAAAAGAATTCATTAAATCTAAGTTTCTTCTGTATTTGTTTCTGTTCAAAAGTGCTCTGCCTTGCGGGCCTCTGAATCTGGACTGGTCTACTTGGTATCTGTTACAATGATTTTGATTTGAAAATGGGCAATTTTGCAGTAGATGCCAGTCTAACCACAGCAGTGTGAAGCTTAATGTGGCATGGAAAACCAGCCAGTACTTCAGGTAAGGCAGCTCATGCAGTAGCTGCTGTTGGTGTACAGTGATGTAGATGCGACTGATAACTTGTACTTCCTCCAGGTAGATCCCAAAACTCAAATCCTGGGTGTCAGTGTAAAATTACAGGGCTAGAAAAGCCCTCATAAAATATCACCTCCTCCTCCTCTCAGCTGTGGAGCTAGACCAGCTCTACCCACATCAGTCCTGGCTCACAGCTGGTGATGGAGACACTGCAGCCTACCCAGGCTGTCTGATGCAATCCTGTGCTATCCTAACTGCCCAGAAAGTTATAATAGGTAATAATAATAAATAGGTAATAATAAACATGTATAATCACGTCCTTTCTGGCTTCAGTTTACTTCTTATTGAAACTACAGTGGATGTGATGATACTGCAGCATGTGTAAAGTGCCGAATACTCTGATCTTCTGGAAATATTATGCCTCTTCTGACTGTCTTCAACTAGCAAACAGTGCAGTGCAACCACTGCTAGGGTGCAACACCTCTATTTCAGTATCTATAAGGGAAGGGAGACAAGTTCTGTGAAACAGAGCCCTTTATTCGTGCAAAAAAATAGTCATGAAGACATGTGAATACCAGTTCCTTGGTGAAGGAATATATTTTCAGATTGACACTCCAGCTGGTGCAAGCGCACGGTGCATGGTTGAATCATCTTCGCCTCTTGGAAGATACGCCCTAAAGGTACCATGCATTACAGCAATAGGAAAGGTTGCATTTTTTTGCCTTTGTACCACATTATGCATTGAAACAATACTTCCTCTGGAAAGGTCGTGTCACTGAGTCATGCAGCAAGCCTTATCAACAAGTAGGCATATTATATATGAAATGTTAGCGCTCATACGTGTGAGAATGTTTCTTAAGACAGCATCTGAATTTATGTAGTGTTAGTAATAGGTGGATACATTTTCTGCTAGCAACAACTATAATAAAATGAGATTGCAACTGAAACTAAATGCTAAATTGAATCATAAAAAATAAAATAAAAATGAAGTGCTGGTGGACTCCCATCTGAATCGGATTCAATTAAAGAAACTGTTGAGGCCAAAATTATGCTTGAAGCAATTGTGAAGGACAGGCCCATAATGTCATCTCTGAGTCAACATTCAAGTGATTTAGTGGCCATTGGAGGGAACAAATTCCCCTTGAATTCACACAGAGGAACGGCCTTTCAGCTGGTGTTTCTGAATTATTCTGCCTGTCTACATGCACAGTTTCAGATATTTTGGGCTGTTTGGGGCCAGTGTGAGGCTGTGGATGGAGAGGTGGTGCAGCAGTGCCTATTCAGATCCCTTGAGTCCTTCCAGCACTGGGTGCTCTGCTCAATTCCAGCACAAAGCTCAGCATGGCAGGGTGGGAACAGAGGTTTTCTGCTCCACATAATCACATAAAAAAGGATGCTGTTGAGGGCAAGTGATCTTTAGTCCATCTGGCACGTGTGGCTTAGGGATGGGGTATCTTTGCACTGGGTGCTGTTGCCACTGCGCACATATTTGTTTGGGCTCCTATCAGTGCCTTGAAATGAGGGATCTCTGGCTTCCACAGAAGCAGCACCTTACTGAAATAATGCTTTAAAACATTAATTTTTATTCAGATGTGAATCTGCCAGGATTTTTTCTTTATGCTCTGATTTGGCATTTTCTTGCAGTTTGTAATTATGTAAAATGTCTGGTCAGAAATTTTCTGACTGAGTTTTTGTAATCAGAAAATGGTAATCTAGGATAACCTGTCTGTGTTTGCATGTCTAAGCATCAGTTCAGTAAATGTCCCAGTCCTGAAAATCTTTCCAAGTGGTTTCAAAAATGGAAAGCATGAGGTCTGGATGTTTGGTTTTTTTTTACAGTTTTATCTTGCTTTGCTGTTGTTTGTATCATTAAAACCAGAATGAACATTTCAGTCGATCCATGCCATTTCCCCTCCTGAGATGATCCCTTTGCAAGGATTTTGAAGCTCTGATTTTCCATTCCATCTCAGGGCAGTAAAGCACTCCCCTGACTCTGGTCTTATGTGAGTACAAAGATTTACTGGAGATTTCTGACAACTCAATCTGAGTTCCAGTTAGGTGGAGGAAGACCTCACTGTAGGGACGTCTCAGCTGGCTATGTTGTCATTTGCCACTCTATTTTTCCTGCATTTCTGGCTGTCAAGTCACAGCAGTTCTGAATGCTTTCAGACATTTTTTACCCCTGGAATAGAGTGGTGGCCCCTCTTTACAGTAGAAAACCCACCCTTCTCCTTTTAACTGGGCTCATTGTCATGAAGCCTAAAACTGGTTTTGATGGACCTAATCTGGTGGGAGGCCATGGGAGCAAAACCAGGAAAAAATAAAATGGCTAAAATGTGATGTACTGGGGTATCCTGGCTTTAACTGTTCCATGAAGTCTTCAACAATTGCTCAGTTACTAGAGAAGAGAAACAGATATATAGAAAATAGCAGAGCACTTACAAATAAAAGTGAAGTTTTGGGGGACAGGGGTAGAAGGGAAGCAAAAGGAGGAGGGAGGTGAAAAAATCCATGAAAAAGACTTTGCTAACCTAGACGTGTTTGAATTAAGCCAGATGTTTCCTTAAGGCAGGTTTTTTTCCAGAGAGCCACAACGCTGTGTAACCTGAGTGACAGATGCCAGTTGAAGTGACTGTTTCCTCTGGGGGAAATCATTTACTTTCTGTAAAGGCCTGGGTATGTTCTTCCCTGCTCTGTACACCAGCACATGCTAACAATTAAAGCAGTGGATGATGCAAAGACTTTCGGGGCAGAAATCCTTCCCGGTCTCCGCAGAGCCCGTACACTGTCCCCGGTGATGGTACAGCTTGCCACAAAGCAGTCAGTGACTCTGCGTGCTCATTCAGGCTCAGCCTGAGAGGAAAAACATCACCGTTGGACTCATACCTTGCAAAGGGAATTCGGTGTTGGGAACTTTCTGGGTTGCATCTGCACCCTGTCGAGGTCGGTGGCCCTGAGGTCAAACATATCCGTGTGTGCTGATGCCCGTGCTGTGGTCCCAGAGCTCTCTGCAGAGGGGGAAGGACACCGCTGCGTTATCCAGCAGTGCTAATGGTTCAGGTCATATGGACCATCCCGGGGAAGAAAGATGAACTTGCATTTTTCTCCAGTGATGATGGTGATGTCATGATATAGTAAACAAAGTATTTAATCTTTTCTCCTTTTCTTCACTTGGTTCCAGGAGCTAGTCAGGGTTTTCTGCCAGAAAGCTGACTTTTCTCCTGGCTAAGGCTTGAGGGCCCATCAGTGCTGAAACATCGCTGGAATGTTCTGTCCTGCAGACACGAGGGAACAAAAACCTCTCTGGAGGAGGAAACACTAGCTCAAGAGCTATGGGTTTTGTTTCTGTACCTGTCACAGTTATTTATTACTTCAGGCAACTTCTGAATTTATATAGTGCTCCTGAAAAGTGGTGCTGAGCCCTGAATAGGTAGGTGAACAGACTCTCAGCACCTCACTGTTCACTTTGGCCAGCAAACGGAAAGCACTGTGGTGAAGCGGAAGGTAGAGCATCTGAAATTACTGGGTCATGTAGCAACAGCTAGTGATGCTTTTAACTCCTGCTGGTACAACTTTGAAAGCAGCTGTTTTGGGGGCTGAATATAAAGGCAGTTTGTTTGCAATTAGTTTTTGCTGACTTTGTTAAAATGCCTTGTCCAAACAAAACCATGTGTGAGCATTTTCATGTACACACAGTGCTCATACACACGTGCACACATGCTTACACATGTGCGCGTGTGCGCGCATATTCTGGCATAGGCCTGCTCCAGAATACAATTCTTCTTCTCAGTTTGGGACAACACTGTTGCTCCCCAGGTATTCTGCTTGGGTTTGAATGTCATGGTCCTTCTCTCTCCTGTCACTGCCTGACTCTCACAAAAGCTGGATTTTTCAAAATACTTTTCCCACCGGTAACACAAATGTCAGAAGAGCTGGCATGAGGTCCAGGCTGGTGCCCTCTGCTCCTGGCTGTGCTCCCTAGCTTCTTCCTCTTTCTCACTCTCTGCTTGCTGCCGATGCTTTACGATAAAGTGACTCAGCAGAGAACAGCAAAGGGCAAGGCTGACTCAGTTACAGCTGTCAGTGCTCGGGAAAGGGCTCAGACTTCTTGGAACCTCCATTTAATATCCTCTAACTATGCTTAATATGGCCTTCAATCTACTTCTTGGTTTTATAGAAACTGTATGTGGCATTAGGCTTGGTGAAGCAGGAGGCTCAGGGCAACAGCGGAGTTAGTTGTGGGTCAGATGTGTGTACGAAGAATCGTACACATGGGATCCATGGGACTCCTGCACTGCAGGGTTGCATAGGCCTCAGGACCCATAAACACCCTGGGAAATATTCCCAGTGTGGGTCTCCATACCATTTACAGAGCCAGCCTTTCTCTGTCTTCCCAGCAGTTCCCAGTTACAAGGGGCATTTGCAAGCAGGGAATCAGGCACAGAAATACTGGTGTTGTGGTGCTGCTTGCAAGGTTGAGAGGTGCAGGAGGAATCCAAGAGTTGCTGAGGGATGAATCCCAAAGTCGTGCAAATTTCCTAGCTGTGTTTGCTGGCAGCTGTGGATGTGCTGCTATCTATCAGGGAGGTGTGAGAATACCAGAAACCAGCCCCTCTTTTGAGTCAGATGATTTTGAGATGGGGGATCTTGATTTCATAAAATTCCCTGAAATTGGCCTTGACAAGTGCATTATGGCCAAAAAAACTGTGTCTACTTGTACACCTTCATGTTTTCCGCTTCTGAATGTGGAACAGGCATGTTAAAGATGGGGGTTTTGGTCAAAGCCTCTGTGTGTTTGTGCTTAGGGTGAAGAAGCTGAAGCTGATTATACCTCACAGTGTTTTGTAATGTTATATAGCTGCAAAGTAGTAAAAAGAAATATATTTCTCTGTCAAATATACATGACAGCACTAATTCATCCTGTGTTACCCCCTCAACCTTGTGCTGGTTCAGCGGCTGGATTTTTGCTGTCAAATTCAGACCTGCTCCAAACACACAGCTTGGATGGAAGAAGTTAGTTTAACTTGCTGTCCTGCAGCCAGATGAGTGATTTGTCCAGATCCTAATTCCCCTAGGTAGGTCCTAACTCCCTTTTGGCCTTTAGCATTTCCCAGCCTACCATGTGTGGGGTTTTGCCTCCTGCCTGCTCCATCTGGCAGGGGTGGGGGGCAGCAGATGGTGCTATTGGACCATCACTGGGTCTCTTCTGACCATGCGAGTCATGGGAAGTGTTGGGCAGAAATGCAGTCTTGGGCACATTGCACAGTGGTTTCTTTTGGAGGAGGCTGTTGCAAGCAGCAAAGTGATTTCTTCTCTACCTTAATCTCAGTGGTTAATAGTTGGGTCTGTGGCAGAGTTGCTCCCTGGGAAATAGGGTTTGCCCTAATGTTTCCAGAAAGCACTGATAGCTGGCACACAGACTGCGACACTCTCCCCTTGAGGACTTGTGTGTACATCATGAGATAAATGTAATCAGATCTAGAGCCCACTCTGCTGAAGAACAACAGTCTGTTGTACAATAGAAGACGCTGTGTGGTTAAGAAAGGAGAGCTATTTTCTTGGAATAATGTCATATTAAAGTAACCCTCCCGTTTCAATAATTTTGAATTATGTAACAGAAAAGTAAAGTAGAAAAGTCAAGGGGAGTGAGAAAAACCTCTAGAAGATATTGTGAGTGGGTTGGGCCTTTCAAATTCAAGCTGAAATGGGACCAGGGTGGGAAGTCCAAAAAACTCAGACTGAAAAAAACCCCTGGAATTTATTAATCAAAGCCATTTTTTTCAGGGAAAAAAACAGTAAAAAACATTAAGCTGCATTGAATAAGAGCATCTCAGTCAGCCAAAAGTGTGAAATGAACCCTGTGATGCTATTTGAAGTATGTAGGTAGCATGCATAGGCACTTCTATTTACTTTCTATGCTAGTGGGTTTATAAAACAATTAAGAGTTGTGCTAGAAATAATGAGAAGAAACATGGTCAATGGACAAAAAGTTGAAAATGTTTTTTTAAAAAAAAAGAAAAGGAAAGATATGTAAGCAAAGGAATGGGTCCCTGTTGAAAACTGATGGAAGCTCCATCATTTGGATCATTTGAAACCAGGCTGCACACTTCACTAAAAATATGCTAAGGGAAACAGCTGTAGGTTTGTTCCTCCAGAGAGGGGCAAGACGACCTAATATATCTTCTTAATTTCATTTCTAATTTCTATGCTTCAAATCATGTAGACAAACCTTGAAATATAACCTACAGTCTGCTAATTCCTTCCTTTCTTCCTGTCTAGAGAGAGATGTTGAGTTGAAGGCAATTGCCCAACATTTTTGACTATTATTTTTAGCCTGGTTTCCTAAGGAAATGAAGCTTATGTGAACATAGTGTCACCATGTCTGCCTGCCAGTCCCTTCTCTTTCCTCTTCCCCCAGGAAGTTCTTGGCCAAATTTCAACAAAACTTAGGACAGGGCTGGGGACTAAGAAGATACTACAGTTTTTCAATATTTAAGGGTACTGGAAGCTTTAGGGGGAAGGGAGTGCGTGTAGCATCATTAGACAGAGACGGCATTGAACGTTGACCTGGATTTGGCATCCAAAAGTTCGCAGCTCAGCCCGGGGGCATGAGCCCCAGGAAACTGGTGGCCTTCTGGCAAGGCTGTGTTGGGATCATTTGACCAGAGTAACTGGAATGGCAGCTTCTCACTGGTTGCAGCCCTGGAGCTGCTTTTGCATGGCTGCCTCTGCTGTGCTAATGCTTTCCTTCATGTTTTTATTGTCTCTCTGGGACATGCTGGGGTGAACCGCTGACCACACAACCTTCAGGCCAGAAAGCAGACCTTCTTGGTTCTCACAGGAGGGCTTTTTCCCCTAACTCCTCCTTTGAAGTCCCCTCGCCCCATGCCTGAGGAAGCTGATGTCATCGGAGGATGGGAGGCTGTGGCTGCTCTTGGCCAGTTCCCACCTTGGGAGGAAGGAAATTCCTTGGGGCAGTGCCGTTTATCTGTTGGTCCCTGGAGAGCCAGACTGAGAAATGATGTGTCTTTCTAAAAGCCGTGGATTTTAGATTCCTCCCTTGATTCCCCGTGCTTGCTGTGCTTTCATTGTGCAGGTGGCTGCCCGGGGACAGCTCTTTGATTGCAATGTCAGAAAGCTGAAGCCCGGCGCCTTAATTACTTTTACACCTTGCTTGTGGAATTCACTCTGCAGAAACACAAAGCCTTATGCAAGCTAGTTTCTGTGGATTGATTAAGGAAGAAAAGCCCAGCAAACAACCCACCCCCCAGGATTAGTGAGGGCAGTGAGCCAATGCAACTCTGCAAGAAGGAAAAGGTGGGACTTGCTGCTCCAGAGGATGCGAAGGAAGGGGCCCTGGCCACAGCCTTGAAGCCCTGTTCAACAGAGCACTGAAACTGCTTGTTGTGTTGGAGAGGAGTGCAGTGGTCAGAGCAGGAAGGACAGAGAGGGTCTCAGACCCTCCTACCTGAGGATACTTACAGGTTACTTACACAAGGCTGCATAAAAGGATAGGGGAGAGTAATGCATCTTGCCCCAACAAGTGCCCATTTGCAAGGAGTGGTAGTATATACCTGGTATGGGATCGTTCAGATTAACCTTCCCTGCAAGATAGCTCTGGCTCTTGCTCTGGCTCTGGCTGCACTGCAGTCAGCCGCATGATTACAGCAGGTGGAAGCCAGCCTGTGAGAGTACATTAGGCTCACGTTAAGCAAGCATTAGGCTCAGCAGCAGTGGGAGGGCAAGGTGAATTGCACAGCCTGAATGTGTCCAGTGTACCTTGTCTGCAGCCTCCAGGTAAAATCAGAGAGATCCTGTTTTGATTCTAGGTTAAAAGAAACATTTCTGCCATCACACCCCCAGAGTGTGGTGTAGCTGTGACCTTGGGTAGCCATCTCACAACCCATCGTGCCCACAACAGGCAGGATTAAAACCCTTGAGGTCCAACTATAAACCCCAACATAAAGCAGAAGCTTGCCATTGGTGTGGGCAGTGGGTCATGCCAGAAGCCCAGGAATGCCGGTGCGTTATCACAGAGCAACGCTCTGGCTGGGGATTGTCTCTGACAAGAAAGACACTTTGCAGCTGAGAGGGTGTGTGTCAGGCAAGAATGCGCTGTGTGATGGGTCAGCCTCTGGCTCAGAGCAGCCAGAGCTTTCCCCCTCACCACACTGTGTCTTGGCATCCTTTTAGATATTAAACAGTCTGATCCTTCTTTTACCCTTCCTCTATCCCAGGTAAAGACTTCAGAGAATTCAGCATTAGGTCTCTCCTCTCCAGCAGGAGGAATGTGCTGACACACACATATCACTGGACTGGCAACCGACACTGGAAACACAGTTATTCGAGCCAAAGGTTTCTTTTGCTGGTGTAGTTTATCGGAGCTACCCAAACAAAATTAGCTATACTAGAAAGAAAAAAAAAATCTCTCCTTTTGTAGCACTGCATCCACACCAGGATTTTTTGCTGGAGTAGCTCTCTTTCATAGGGATGATGTATTTGTTTTTTCACACTCCTAGCTGACATAATTAGGCTTGAAAAACTTCCTTGTGTAGACTAGTCCTAGCAGAAAAGGGGTCAGCTCGCTTCAGGAGCACTTCCATGCACCAGTGAGAATTGCCGTTGTCTTGAGGTAGTACATTATATGTGTTTTCCACTGTTGTAAAAGATTTCCCACAGTGCAGATAAAAAAGCACTCCTAAAAGCTCTCTTTTGTCCAGTCATTTTTGTTCATCCATTATACTTCTGTGTGTGTGTGTGTCTAGACCTTGTTCACAAATTGCCATAGCATAGAGATTTGAGTGTTGGCGAAACCAGTACATGGAATTTATCTGCAGTTATTCAGCAGGATGAAGAAGTGTGCAAAGAGAATACCATAACCTGATGACTGTGCTTGTTTCAATCTGTTAATTGGATATGCCATGTAAAAATCAGGACCAAATAGTTGTTCTAAGGAGCGCTGAATCAATGTGTTTAAATGATAATGCTGCTCATCCTGAGCAGGTTGTACAAGTAGATGTTTTTAGTCCTTTTGCTGAAGTGCAAATACTGCTGAGGAGAAATGCAGTAGTGGCTGGTGAAGACATGTAATGGTTCACATCAGCAAGGGAAGAATAGCCACATCTGGGACTGGTGTGTTTGGGAAAGGGGTTGTCACTTTTCTTAAGAAGCAAAAAGTACTGCAGGAGGATGCCATTTATGGTGACAAGCAGACATGATCCTAGGGTGAAAAAACAGTGTATAAACTGCAGTATTTCTGGTCTGTGGGTAAAGAGTGTCCTTTCTGTGAAAGGTGTCAAGAAGTCGCTTTTCCCATAAGCTGGAGCCCTGGTTGGATGTCCTTTACGCAGTTGCATGACTTGAGATGAGGTTTTCTGGCCAGTGAAAATGGTTGGCTGCAGTCAGAGCCCTCCAGCCATCTCACAGGATGGCCCAGGTCATCATTCCCACCCCTTCATTCCTCCTTTCCTTTTGTGTGACAACGCAGCCCCATGAAGGCCACCAGCAAGGGCTCTGAGGACCACCACTGGCACTCCAGGGTAAGCAGCTTCAAGCCTAGAAGCTATTGCCTGGCTTTGAAGCTGAGTGGTCAGCCTTTGTATACTGAGATAGAGAGATTATTTAGATAATGTGCTACTGGATGGAAAAAATTTATCTCCCCCTCCACAGACATAGTTTCAGACTAACTAAATTATGCTCAGCATGGGTATTTAGGCTGAGTTCTGCAATATAGCATTGCACCCTGAGGTATGGTGCCTCCCAGTTTGTTGTGATATTAATCTTGGAAGCAAAACAAAATCCTTTACAAAAGATCAATTTAGTGCATCTCTTTTGTCTTGGCAGAAGACAAATTGGAGATGCAACATCTGGTTTTCTGAAGGAGTAGTACTTTTCCACTCTTGGTTTTCTCTGGCAGCTGCATGCTGCCTGAAAGGCTGAAATCAAGTATTTGTCAGTGGTACCTCTGACACTGAGCAGGATAATGTGCCTTAGAGATGAGCTTAATGTTTCAAGGCACTGGGCAGATTTTAATTATCTTTACCATTATTACCCTTGTTCCACCAATGAGTGTGGATAAGCCACAGGAAGAAATATCGAATCATGCAAACACTTCCATTTAGCAGAAAAAAACGTCGTTAGAAGTAGTGGCTGAAAGAAGTATCCCAAAAAATTCGAATGGGAAATGAAACTTGAATGCTCAGTAGGGATGGGAATTAATCACAGGGGGGAAAATACCAAGGGAGGTGCTGGCTTTTCTCCATCTCTTGATGTTTCAGATGAAGATAAGTTGTTCTTCTGTAAGAGATGGAGAGATATATATTGGTCAAACATAAGCAATTGGCCTCGATTCAGGCACAACTGAGTGAAATTAAAGGGTTTTTTGATATAGAGAAGCCAGACCAGACTCTTCTTTGTAGAGCTTTAAGCTCTATAAATCCATGATATTAACTATTTTCCCTACTTTATCTAAGGAAAAAGCCCAAACTGGCAGGTGATACAAGTTGCCCAAGGCCTTATAAAAAATTGATGGCAGCATCAGGAATATAACTCAAGATTTCCTGGCTTTCTGCCTGGTTCTCCAGTTGCGCAGCCCTGCTAGATGCTGATGCTACAGGGGAGAGGCTGAACCACTCACTGTCTGCTCTTCCCCACTGCAGCTGGCTGCCCGTACCCCTTCTCAGGCAGCCTGCACCCCTTGCTCAGTGCTGCCACCATGGCCAAGCACCTGAACATGAATTTTCCACCAGCATTCGGGCACTGGGCATGCTTGTGCAGCTGACTCTGAAGGCCAGAGTGGGAACCTCGGACCCATCTTTGTGCTGGGGAGCATAGGCAGACCTTCTCCTCTCTACAGGGCCACTGCCCAGCATCCTTGGGGCACTCCTGTGCTTGCCTACAGGATTTGCAGGAACAGGCAAAGGTCACAGCCAGGATGAGGGGCTGCTGCTGGGGAAAGTGACAGGGTGAAGGAAGGTCTCCCTGTGCAGGTTCAGATATGACCAAACTGGAGTCATGATGCAAAAAAGAAAGAAGAGGCTGACAGCAGCAGAGATAAGAGCCCTGACCCTGTATCAGCAAATCGGTTGAGTATATCCTTAAAAATACATCCTGCTGAATCCTGTTAAACACACTCTTCATGCTACACAGAGGCTAAGGGCTTAGCTGAACCAAGGCTTGCGTAAATGGAGAGCTGTGCATCATTAAAGATACTATTTTTAAAAAGTCACCTATAATAGAGTAGATAAGATCAGCTATTTCCTCAGTATATCTAGAAATAAAATATTTTTTTCCAAGATAAATAAAATTCCAAACATACGAAAAAGTCCACCAGGAAACAGTGTATCAGGAAATCAGACAGACAGGGTATTTTTGTGCTTGTGAGCTGATTTGACCCATTAATAGCAATTTGCCAACCCAAATGCATCTTGGTGCTGTCAGGCCTGGTGACTCTTGTGTGGCGATGCTACTGCCAGAAAGGTGCATACTTGGGATGAGTGGGGAGGACTGGACCCCATCAGAGACCAGCAAAAAGATAAACTATGCTCAAGGTTTGCTTGTGTTAGAGCTTCAGTTCAGCATGGCCATCTGATCTGGCAGCTGTGCTGGCTGGGAAGTGACCACCATGTTTTAATCCTGGGGTGGAAACATTTCAGCAGTAAGTGATGTAAATGTTGACTGTGTTTTTTCACTAGGATATCTGATAGCCTAGCCTGCCCTGCAAACATTTAGCTCTCTTTATGCTACCTAAAAGCTTATGGGCCCAAGCTCATGTCTTTTTATGGAAGTTATTTATGCCTATGTGAGATTAGGTCTTACCTTAATATAATTACCTTTGGATTTTTTAGGTTGAAAGTAATGTAACATGTTATCAGATGGATCTCATCTCCTGTGTTGTGCTGGGACTGTGTTCATACAAAGAAGGCAGCTTTTCTGTCCTGCTGGGGTGAGAGCCAATCCCAAATCCAAACAGGAATTTATATCTTTTTTAAATGGTGTATCAAGTCATGAACCTCAGAATAGGGTCCTTCAAAGGTTTCTTTCAAGAACTTTCTTTGAAATGCAATTCTCCCCTTCCCTTTTTCCTTGAAGTTTCTATTCCAAGGTACCTCTAATCTTCAGCAGCTGATAAGAGCACTCACAGGGGAATTGCTGGAGGGGATCTTCCGCACACAGGCACCTGTGAGACCAGCAGGTGTGACCACCTGGAGTCCCACTCGGGGCTGGAAAGTCTTCATCTGTCCCATTGCATAAATGAGAGAAAAAGGCTTGCAGCTCTTAGCTGGGTAAGGCAGACTCATGGTGCTCTCTCCTGCTTGCTCATCTCTGTTGTCCTCCCCAAAACATTCAAATTCCTGGTGGAGGCTCCCAAATGATGACATTTTAGTAAAAGATGTTGGAGGATTTTCTTGTTCTTTATAGGATTCTTTAAGTGTGGAAGGAGGTCTCCTTCCTGAATGATGGGAGAGGTGTTGGGGCTAGCGTGTGGTGGTGGAGGGGCTTAGCATTGCAAATTGGGCAGGAGGAGGGCAGGTGGGGGATGTGAGGTCAGAAAGAGCCCATCTGAAGATGATCCTAGTCCTTTATGCTTTTAATGAATTCTGCCTGACCCATTACCTAACTGGTAAGAGAAACTAGACCTGTGGAAGTGGAGGATTACTGATTCTTTGGGTTAATCCTGCAGATCCATGGAGATGTGTCTGCAGTGTCATGGACTGGAAGAGGGCAGCATATCCTTACGGGTCAGGAAATGCTGTCTTGGGCTGGAAGCTGCAAAATAAAATTACACAAAGAAGCTATTGAAGGCCCCTGTTTCTCAATCCTTTCAGAGAAAAAGCGACAGCTTTCTGTAAGCCAGTTATTCAGCAAGAAGGTGGTCAGGGTTTTTTTTGCTTTATTAATTTAAAAATCAGGCAGAAAAAGCCACGGAGATACTGCCTGAAACTGCTGCAATGAAAATGAGGAGCTGGTTGTTTGTGGTGTGCTGTGTTCACTCTGCAGCCTCTGTCAAGTCATTTTTCTTCTCCCTCCCATCCCTACATGTAGTAAGAAACCAGGCTCGAAGGGGACGACATAAAATCCTTTTATAAAATAATGAAACAGACACAACACTGAGACATGGATATGGTGGAATTCCAGCAGACACGGAGTGAGGAGGGCTGCAGGTCTGTCAACTTACCCTGCTGCCTGGTGGGAGTGGTACTGCAGAAGTCCGTGGCTACCTGGGGACCACAGCGTGGAGAATCCAAAAACTACAATGCTGGGGCATTACTTTCTTGGCAGCCTCCTGCAGTTGTAGCCCATGAAAAATGGTGACAGGGATTATCCCCTACAGCCAGATGGTGCCATGCTATACTGGCTGCAGCACCATAGTCCAGCCCGTTGTGCCCATCACTATTTTCTGCTCCCTTCAGCTCTCTAAGAGACCGTGCTCTCAGCCACAGCAGTAATATATTCTGAATTTAAAACCCTCCATTGTTCTGATGGACATTCCCTGGCTTGAATTCCCCATACTTTCACTGATGTGAGGTGGGGTGAGGCCTCCAAGAACAGTCCAAAGAAACACAGCAGAAACCCACAGAATGGGGCCAGCTAGGGCATGAGAAGACAGATAGTTCTGAATTGGGCCCTGCTGCTGGAGAACTTGCAACTTGGAGCTAAGTGGAAAAGTTTTCTAAGTGGAAAACTATTCATTCAAGCAATAAATTAATGGACCTGATAGAAGAGATTGTCTGTCAGTGCTAGCAATGAAATATAAATGGAAATATAAGTGGCATCAGCTGGGCAAGGGAAAACTTTCAAACCTAGACCTTCAATCTCAGAACTTCTCAGGTTCAAGAAAGAGGCTTTACCCCAGTTGTATTTGAAAAATAAACAAGCATTGGCTTATCTAGAACGGTGCTATTCACTTCATCTGCAAGCAAATTCTTTCCTAAAGGAAAAAGTTGATTTTGCCACATCAGGAAAGGGAAAATACCTTCTGATTACAGATATCCTCAGAGGAATGCTATGAGCACTTGCTGCACTTTTCCTTGTGGCCCAAGGAATAGCTTTTGCAGGTGGCCAGAGGACCAGGCATGCCAAGCAATGGAAGCGGGGCATTGCTTGAGCAGTATACTGCTATGGGCAGCGAAGGAGGGGGAGGTATGGGACTACCTGCAGCCAGCCCTACAACATCCTGCCAAAGGCACCCCTCTTGTTTTAGGGAGCAAAGTGCTGAAATCACACCCATGGCTTTGGTGGTAAAAAGTAAAGGAAAAATGACAGAGACGTCATGTGTCATTTTTATGTTGACGCTGTCACTATAAGTTGGATTTCTATTTGTTGATAGTTTATAAATTAAACTATTCTTTTTCTAAGTTTTCTCAAATCAGGATTTGCCAGACTGCTTGAAAAATGGCATGAACTTGCCTGATCTTGATTGTTTCTGTGTGAATCCATTGGAGCTCTTGTTTGCTTGTTGGATGTCTGGAGACAAAAGGAGTGGCTTGGAGCATGGGGAAGTCACATTTCCCATTCTTGGGTGCCACTGAAGCTTGAAATGAATTGTATTATTTTACGACAAAATAGCTTACTATCCTTTACCCATCCCAAGCCACACTTCCCCAGTTCTTGGCAGAATAACCAGACATGTCATGGGCCAAATAAGGGTCAAAGCATTACCTTTTCTTTCAAACAACATTGCCTCGACCCTGTTGTGTTCAGTGTTTTCTTTTATTGCTCTTGAAGCTGAAACACATTCCAGATGTGATTTGCAAGGGCTCCCGCAAGGTCACAGCCAAGTCGAGGTGCTCTGGCTGGCCTGCAGTGACCCCAAGGTGTCCTAGGGTGGGGGGCCCCGCTCCCTGCTGCTGGCCTGGGCCGGGGCGGCTGTCACTGTAGATAAATCCTGACTTCTTTGCTGAGAGGGGCTGCTCCGTCTTTTTGGCAGAGAGGGATGTGGGGGTTTGCAGGCACCTCTGCCATCGCCTGGTTCATTTCTTGATGAGTGTGCTGAAGGCAGAGGGTGGATAAAAGGTGCCTGTCCCCAGGACAGCACAAGAAGGGAAGTTTGTGCCTTGGGGAAGGGACAGCAGACAAGATAAATGAGGTCTGCAATCCTGAGGGGAAGCATTTACAAACTGGAGCATGGTTCTTGTATTCCTGTGCAGGATTTTTTTTTGTAGATGAATGGAAAAAAGTAAAGAAATAAATTACTTCCTTGATGATATCATTCACCTCTCAATCCTTTAAGCTCGCCAGACCTAAGTAACAACACTGGTGTCTATTAAAAATAAATGGCTGTTTTTTCTGCTACTGTTCCCTCAGGACAAATTCAGGCTTAAAGCATAAAGACAACATAAATTCCCTTCTTCAATGCGAGCATACTAATAGCCTGATTTTCAAAGGTCCAAGTGCAAGCAGGAGCGGGTACCACAGAAAACCCAGCTGCAAATTCCGATTCCTAGAAACACTTATGCAGATGTCTTTTCAGCCAGGCTCCTGGTATGCACAGAGCTGTCACATCCTTGACTATTTGTGGGGCTGAGGTTTAGTCCCTCAACAGCAGCTTTAAGGGTAATGCATATTTTGGCTGTGTTAACTGCTCAAGCTGCTGGGTGGATGAGCAGAGGAAGTTGCTGCAGGTTGAAGTTTCTGAGACCTGCCTAACTAGGCTTTCCTGCCCACACTCAGCAGGCAGGGCAGAGATGCGCTGAGCTGTGCAGGTTGTTAGCCTCTCCTCAGAGGACCTGACAGAGAAACTATTTCTGTAGATCTGGTACCCAAATGATGCAACCAGTTTGTAGGAAAACCAAGCACAGTGTACTTACTTAGGTATTTAAGGTACCTTGAAGGATTTTTTCTTCCAAGAACTTGTCCACTTGCCCTTTGAACCCATGTAAATGTATTTTTTTCCTACTGCGTCCTGTGGTAATGAGTCCCACTGCTTCCCTGTATGTTGAAATGTCTCCTTTTGTCTGATCTGAATCTGCCACATGGAGGCCCCCTTCAATATCACTGTTTTCAAACCAGAAGGTGGTCATAAATTTCCAAGTTTTGGTCTAGTTCACAAAATCTGTCGTAAATACTGCACTGGAAATTTTTTCTGATGGTCATGCTGCATTATCAACTTGGTGGGCTGACTAGAGGAATCTGTGAGTAACTTCTGTGACCTAGTAGCAATCATACTCCCCAGTATAGTTTTCATTTCTTGAGTCTCACAGCAATCTCCAGCTGAAGAAAACTTACAGTCCAAGAAGTAGCTCTGTTGGCTCTGAGTAACCCATCTCCAGAGTTTGGGATCAGGAGAACACCTTACCACAGCTGATCACTGTGGACAAATCCTATCCAAATATCTGGCCATTCCAATCTGTCTTTTTCTCTTTTACCTATGAATTATGTCTTAATTTCTGTGAAACTGCTCTTTTCTTCTCTTTTTGCAAACCAGTCCTGACTTTGGTGCCTTGAAATGTGACACAGAAATATAGCACTGCTGGCATTGGAGGGAGTTCCCCAGATGATTCCCCTAGCAGTCTAGCAATGGTCAGCGATGTGGCCTCCAGCTATGCACTGCACAGCTGAGGACTGTGGGCTTCTCCTTGGGAGACTCCTGGGCTCTGCTGGCAGTCAGGCACTGCTGGGTTTTAACCTCCTGGGTCTTTTCCATCTCTGTCTCACCTCTCCCCTAGCCCCTGAGGATTGCTCCCTGCAGCACATTTGCGAGTTCGCTGCACAGTTAAGGGTTGAAATGACCCCAGTGATTGGGAGTGGGGAACTGCCGCAGCCTCTCAGGAGTGAAATATGGCTTTGTGTCTGCAAAGAGGTTAAAACTGCTCCCCAGCAAGACCAATGGAAAGAAATGCCCTGTAGCTAAGTTTCATTTCGGTGTACAGTATGAGAACATGTGCAACCCATTACAATAAAGCTCTTGCTAGAAAATGCCTAACCTATGCACTGTAAAACCTAATTAAGGGATTCCTTAAAAAACAAAGTTACCAACCAGTATCAAGGAGTGGATAATGAGAGGCTGCTTTGTGTAATCCAACCCTTTATCTTTAGGCCTTCGGGGTGTCCATGGCCAGGGTCTGTCCCCTTGTTGTTGCTGAGGCCTTTAGTGTAATCGCGGGCTCCTCCGGCATAAGAACAATTCAACCATTTCTTGTAAAGTTGACTGGCTCCCCTTAGGTTTCCTAATGGATACAGCTGCCAGTTCCTCAGACAGATCAGCTTGCTGTGACATTGGGGATGGGGTTTTTGCAAGCATTGGAGGGACAGCATGCAGATACCTGTGTCCAGCCCAACCAGGCACTGAAGGCAGTGCCAAACATACAGGTGATGTACCTGGGCTCAGAGGGTGATGGAGATACCATCACTTCCAGTGGGGCTTTTCTGCACCAGAGGGGAGGAGGACAGGGAGAAATGAGAATGCTAGAGGCTGTCTTTCTCTGAGATCTCCCCCAAGCCCAGAGTTTGCTGCCATTAGCTTCTCCAGCATGGGTGGAAAGAATGCAAAGCCCTTCGTCAACACCGCAGGGGAGCAGCTCCCAGGGGACACCAGCTCCCAGGACCACACTGGAATGGCAGAGTCTGACCCTGAGCAATTTCCCAGTTTGGCAGGCAATAGCTGTGCAGACCCCTTCCATGACATGCAGAGCATGTGCACTATCCCTGCAATCATGCAAAAACTATTGTTTCTACACTTCTTCAAATGTGTAAACCGAATTAACTGTCCCCTGCTGATGCATGGGTGCTCAGTGTCATCAAGTCTCCATTTATTTTTGGTCTTTTTTTCCAATGAGGCCAGCCCCACTTCAATAACCACCTAATTCCTGTGTGTCCTCATGTGGACAGACTCCATTCAGGCAGCTCCCAGCTCCTCACCTTGTCGCTCTGTGCTGCTCTTCAGAGCCTCTGAGAGACTCTCTTCCTCCTTCACAAACCAGACAAATCCACTTAGAGGAATCTGGAGTTTTGGTATATGGTCTAACACATCCTCAAGACAGATGAGGTCTACTAAGCTGGAACTTGCATGGGACTTCATGGGTGGACATATGCCAGAGACTTGTTGCAGGCAGTGAACAAGGGCAGCTTTTTTCCAGGCCAGGTAACCTGCAGACACTCTTCTTGCTGTTAAGCTCACAATATTATAAAAAGTGTTTCCTGTTGTGGTCATGGCCATTAATGAGGGGTCAAAACTAGAAGCTCCCTGTCTGTGTGTAGGCAAAGCCAACAGGAGCAGAGGTTGAGCTTTCTGTTATCACTGTCTGCATCTCCAACCCAGCAGCTGAGCCTGAGAGCTAAGCTGAGTTTTACAATATCTGTAATTAGTCATTTTTATGGTGTGCTCATTTGCAATATTCTAGGTAAGGATCTGTCAGTGTTTCCATTATATACCCTTCTGTTTCCAGGGGTTTATAACTAGGCTATAAAAACACACTCTGGGGCAAAGCTTGCCACATAAATTCTCAGCAGAGAACCTATTTTTGTTTTGGGGTTTTTTTGTGTTGCTCTGTCACTTATAAATATGACTTAAATGTGCAGTAAATATAGAAAAATTCAGGTGGCTTCTTCAAGCATGTGTTTAACCAGGTTTCAGTTTAGCAGAGGCATATTGCAAAGGGGATTAATTTCTGTGGCTTTTGGGTAGCCTAAAAATGAGAAGCTTACTGTAATTGAACTGAAAGACTATCTGTAAACTAGCATCTGGATTTAGAGCTCTATTCACTGTACAAGCCGTGCTGGAATTGCTGATTCTTTATAACTGCTAGAGGGCAGTTACTTCGCTCTGTGTTCAGCTCTGATAGTGCACATACAGACTCGAACCTGAAGGCTAGATCCAATGCTCAATTTTTATACCTACACATCCAAGAAGGGGGTAAGCTTTAGACAAAATTAGGATAGAAACAGAAGGCTTAGTAGATAAACAGAAGAATGGAATTTCAGTGGGGATTTTGGGTGGATGAGGGTTTGACCATGTTAAAGTGCCTACAGAGCTAATGATCTTCACTCATTTTTAGTGTGATTGGAAACAAAAATTAATGTCCATGTTTGAGGTTTCCTGTAAAACACAGGATATGGCACACTGCTGGTTTTCTGTAAGAAATTAAATGCAGGGAGCTTTATGACATAAAAGCGTTAAATTGTACCCGTCAGGCAACGTAAGAAATTCTCTCACTCGGTGGTAGCACTGCTTTATAAAAAGCTTTCTCTGCTTCCAACAATTAGAGGTGGATGAGCTGCAGCATTGGACCACTTGTCACCATGCTGGTGGTGTGCCAAAAGTCACCCTGGCACATCCAGCCAAGTGACAGGAGAGAAACCGCTGTTTGGGGCAGCTGCTCTGCTACCAGAGACTCCTCATAGAGAGACACCAAAGGACTAATTGGCTTCAAGGACTCAAGATCAGTTAAGAACATTTTTGTGTATCAAAGGCCAAGTTGTGCAACCCTTTCTCTATGTATAATATAAAGTACTGATTTATCTCCCTCAAGAGCAAGGGCTACAAAATCTGCTCCTCATCTTCTTTTGATGATTTTGCGGTATGTTTCTCTGATCCTCAGTCTGATCCTTTTAATTTCAAAAGCTTTAATCAAAACCTCTTAACAATACATTCACTTTCTGGTTTTGCGGTTTACATTTAATTCTGACTGATTTTTTAAAAGGATGGTTGCATTAAGATGCTACAGCTTCTGTTTGAGTGATTCATTAATATATGCCTGGGATGGCACAACCCCAGTCAGATTGAAGCTTTGTGTTGACAGACCACTAAAATAATACCCTGTGTGTGACTTCCCAGGGAGTAAATAGAGCTCTTACCAGTGAGACCTTAAACCCTTATAGTATCAAGCAAGCATGCTCAGTTAAGGCCTGGAAACTCATAGGTATAACACAGAGCCATGAGTCAAGTGGGGCTGTTGGCCACTTGCTCAGTGTGTTTCTGCTGACAGCTTTGAGGTGGAGTTTGGGTTCCCATTGTCAGGGCCGAAGCAACAGATCAATGTGTATGGGTGTGCAATTAAACCCGGTCAAGCTACTGCCAGATGAATTAAAATAACAGGATCTGGGTTTCAGGTTTAATGACAGGATTAGTGAGGGAGAACCACTTTTGCAGGAATTCTGCGTTGTCAGGTGGAGGAGAGTGGCTCTACGTGATTGCATTTAACTGGGCTTTAATAGAGGCAGTTGACTGGTGTCTCTGAGAGCTGGTCTGCTTGCTGCCCTGAGTATAAAAAAAGTTGAGTAACTGCCTTATTTTTATTAACTGAAATACAGAACCGATTGGAAAAGTCTGGACAATGCAAAAGATCAACAATTTATGCAGTTTAAAATCACAGCTTCTTCCTTTCACCAGGGTTCTACAGAGTCACAGCATCTTGACAAATGTATGAGTCAATTGAAGCTGTATTATCTTTTCAAAATTTACTTTTGGCATTTGTTTCTCTAGAATCAAAAATATTATTAATTTCCTCCAAGCTCCTCTCTTAAATGTCTTTGCCAAGACTCATTGCTAGCATGGAGGAGAAAGTAGATTTACTTAGGAAAAAAAAAAAGTCTTTGTCTTGGTTGATCTAAGTGCAACAATTTGATGACAAAGGATAGGTTAGCCTGGTTGAAATTAATGTCACATTTTAACATAGAAATGAAAAAGGTGATAAACAATTTTTAAAAGGGAAAATAAAAATGGTCATGAAAATTTATTTTCTTTCAGTCTCATAATGATAGGAAAGGCTGTTTAAGGAACTGCAGGAGAGAATTTAGGGACCAGGTATACATGAGGAAACATAACTCTAGGTGTTGGTTTCTGCAAAGGCATATGCAAAATTGCAGGTGCCTGCCTGCAACCTAATGCATGCACTGCACCAGGTGTGCACTCAGGTGCGAGGGTTTGTCCTGCAGGAGATCACTCATGGGGAGTTAGGGCAGCTGCTGAGCTGAGAGACAGGGATTAAAGCGTGCAGCGAGCTGCTAATGCTCCCCAAATGTGGCTGCTGGTGCACTGAGGGGTCACAAGTAATGAAGTTATGAAGGGCTAGATTTGTGCACCTGTGAGATGAACCAGTATAGGGCCATATTTCACTCTCTGATACTAACAGAGTCTGGCGATAGCAGTGTATGCTCAAAGATGTTTGTGCCTTTCATTTTCCTGCCCATCCCAGATAGTGGTGTGTCCTACAAGGGAAGCCCTGAATGCCATGGATTTGGGGGAAGAGCCCTGACAGGCTGCATAAAGACATCTTTTCTTCCATTTGCAGAAGAACTTTGCGGCATTGTGTACCGATATAGCAAAATATCTGTCACTCATGGTGCAACTGTTGTCTTTACAGGAACACTCAGCTGTGGCCTTTTATCTGAGTTGGCTGGCTCTAGGGCTCTTTATAACTCTTTTGCAAAGCAGAGTGTTATTATAATCTGTCTCTGGGATAATAAGGGAGGAGGAGTAGTTTGTACTGAAGGTTTTCTAGTGACTTTGGAAGAGAAGAAACCCTTGAGTTACTTAGGAAAGTTTAATTTTGTGTTTTCTTTCTGTCTCTTGATCCAGATACTTACAGGTCTCTCAGCACCTTCACACCTGAGCGCCCCTAACATTCCCACACCAGGGCTGCTTGGGCAAGTGAACACTGCTGCAAGAGGGTTCTGGTCATTAAAAAACCGTAGTGTTCATGAGGAACTGTCTGTTTCTGCCAAATGTAATTTTTTTAAAAAGAAAAAACTATTTCCTTAAAAAAAATTCTCTCTTTGAAGAGAGATCTGAATGTTTTTTTACAAAAATGTTAGAAACTTGAGGTGAGGACACATTCCCTTGCAGCCATAGCTGAATGACAAAATGAATTTTTAAAAACCATTTCTGAGTAGATGTTTTTCTTTTCCAAATCCATTGCTGCTATAAGTTCTTGTGAGAAAGGATTTGGCTGGCTTCAAATGGGGCGGATTTGGAAACTGTCTTTTCCAGGTAACCACTTTGAAGCCTCTTAAAAGTCCTGGAAAATGAGCAAATCTCAGCCCAAAACTGAGAATAACTTTGTCCACATCAGAAGAAAGTGATCAAAATCAGTGTTCTTGCTGGCTGTCCCTGAAGAAAAGTCCCAAACTGAATGAGCCATGAAAACAGCTCTTTCACCATGCTTTCTCCAGCCAAGCATTGCACCATATTTTTTAGCAAAGCACTGGGGAAGTTTGTTCTGGGTATACACAGAGTGCTTACATCTTCATAACTGTCCAGCTAGCCTCTTTCAGGGGGCCTAAACTCTCTATTCGGAAGAAAATAATTCCCTCTTGTAATATACCTAATGCCATGGACCTGAAAGATTGAAGGAGCTTTGCACACTGGAAGAAAGTAAGAGGATGAAAAAGCACTGAAAAGGCATTTGTGTAGGATCTTCTCAGGTATTTCTGTCTTCATCACATATATTCATGACTTGTCACTACAAAATTATTCATCATGCCCCTGCTAAAATACTGCTTTGTTTCAGGTTCTCCTTTCTCCAAAGGTATTTTAATCTCTGTTCAGCTCGATTGCTTGAATTAGTATTCAGATATTGTATCTATTAACTCAAATGGACTTTCTTTCTTCTCCATCACTTTTAGTGAAGTTGACTCCTGATCCTTTGATAGACCAACTTGCTGCATTACGGAAGTTGAAGGATGCCTGAACTTCCTTGCTAAGCTTGGATGGGGGAAGCACAGATTCAAAGGAGCCAGCTGACTGCATTTTGGATCCTCTTTCTTCCTCTTTCACCTGGAGCTACCTAGCTCCACTGAGGTGAGCCATGCTAGAAAAAGCATCAACACACAGCTACACCTTTAAGTGGTTCCTCTCCATGTGCTCAGGTGCACCCTGGCTGGCCATGCAATTTAGCCCAATTAGCAGCCCTTGTAGACTGGAGAGCTGTCAGGTGGCTGATGGGAAAGCTTCAGCTATAATAAAAAATTAGTCTGGGAAAATACCATGCCAGTACTAGTTTCCATGAAAAAGTTCTTCTGAGGCTTTGGGAGAGGCAGCTGGAAGCCTACCCCCGGATGTTGGGTCCGGGAGGTGAGAAATGATGTCCTGTTTTCTCAGTGACAGGCGGGCCGCTTGAGAGAAGTGCTGGGTAGCACCAGGCAGCTGGAACGGCAATCGCGTGCTCCTGGTAGGAGTGAGACAATAAAACTTCCTTGCATCTCCCAAGCTCCGCAGCTTTCTGATGTCAACAACAGCAGCAGGAGGCTTCAGGCACGTTCCCGGCAGCTGATCATATTTATCAAGTTCGTGTTCCTCGCTTTTTTTTTTTTTTTTTAATTTTTTTCATTTTTCCTTAAATATCAAGGTCCAGGAGCCACAAGATGGCCATGTTCCAACTCTGGCCCCTTTGAGCATAAAGAAATGTGTGCTGGGGGCTGGAGCAGGGACATGCTTTCTCCATGTGAGCTAAAGAACAAACAGCAGAGCCCTCCATGGGGACTGATTGTTGACATGTTTATGATGATGAAGTGGGGTAGAGCTCTCAAAGGGGGATGCTAGAAATGAAGAAGTAAAGTGTGGCACTGCTGCGGGCCTATATAATGCTAAATATTGTAGGAAACTGCAGTTTCTTCCTATTTGTGGCTGCTTTGCTGAGGAGTTAGAAAAGTCCCTTCCCAGCCATACATCACGTGTTCCCCATTTGGAGCTGTAGCTGTAACAACAACAACAACAACCCAGCAGGCGCCAGGAGTACGGAGTGATCAGGCTGAAGTTACAGGGGCTCTCACCATAATTTATAGCTCTGCTCAAAAAGTGTGAAAGATATGATGCTATGTGCCTGGAAATCCTACCCAGAGGACAGCTTACAAACGCTAAGTGGGTATTGGAATACCCCAGCTGACTGGGGCTTGCCGTTTTGCTTGGGGTCACAGGCAAAAGCACTTCATCTTCCTCTGCATGTTCACATGTGTGTCTGCACTGTGGGACGGTCCCTGGGTCTGCTACCCAAGGTCAAACCTCCCACCTGAAGGAGAGAAAAAGAATGAGGGAGCTGGGTTAGATTCTCTCTTGTGGTGAAGCACATTCTTCTGTTAGGGCAGCAGCCCTAAGGGGCCACTCTTCATGGCTAGCTCTGTGGGTCGCGCTTCCCCTGGGACTAAGCTGTTGCAGAGTGCATGGCTTTGGTGGGGGTATCCATGCACATCACACTGCCTAGCACTGGGGCCCTCAGTGCTGGCTCCTCATTGCAGAGCTAATTGGGCTCTGGGTGCTTGTTTCTGTCTCTGCTGGTCTCCACCTTGCATCATGCAAGGCCTCCAGCTGAAATGTCTTAAGGGGAACAGCAGCTCTCCCCGATTTCCAGTTACACTCTTCGGGACTGTGAAATAGGGGACCAGCACAACTTCAGCCTGGGAAAGAGAACCTGTCCATAGCCAGGTTTGGCCAGAGATGGTCAGCTGAGACAGAGTCCAAGGTATGATGGCTATAAGAGTTCTGAATTAGTCTTGGCTTGTGTTTGGTCAACACAAGGTCAGAAGGGGAAAACTTGGGTCTATTGGCTCTTGCCTGTGTAGACATGAGTTTAGAAAAGCAAGGAACTTTGCCAAGAAACTCCAGTTCCTTCTGTTGGGTTGCCCACAAGCTGAGCAGCTCTAACCATCGTGTAAGCTCTGACCCTCAGCATGCCCAGTGCTGCAATAGGTACTTGAAAGCTAAACAGAAACGCATATCCACAGGCCATGTTTTGCAGAATCACTGGAGCTGTTATCTTTCATAAATCCTGATGGCTGACTCTGAGCACACCTTGTCTAGGGGCAGAACAGCTTTGACCCTGAAGAAAAAAAAGAAAACATCTTTTTCAGACAATATTTCAGTGTCTAAACCTGCTGTAGGTTTACCTCTAGGCCTCTTGAATGCATGAGGTGGGAGCTGACAGCTTTCCCTCAGTCTGCAATTCTGCTGCTACTGTGCTGGGGGCTGTGTGTCCCTTGCTGGGAGGATAGGCTTTGGGCAGATGCTTTTGCTGTAAAAGATAGGGGTGGTTTTTTTCACAAAACATGTTTCTGGGCTTTTTCTCCCTCATAGAAAATTTATTTTCTCAACAATTAAATGGAATTGTCTGTGGGAAAGGGATTGTTGGGGAAGGTGGTGGTGCCTCTCAAAATAACCACTACAGGAGGACTTGTGTTTTCAGTACATCGGGTGATGCATTTTCCCCAGAAAGCAGAATAAGCTTTGGCATTTTACCCTTATTGCAGTGCAGTAACACTTGTATTTCTGTATCTGTCTTTCGGTCCACCAGTGTGTTATTCTTCATTGATAAGAGCATGTCTGCCTTGCTGGGAGCCACTGTGTTTGCATTACCGCTTCCTATCTACCAGCTTCTGGCCCCACTGCAGGGCTCCTGATTTTCCTATCCGTGGCTTTTTTTGTCTCTTGAATATTCCTGAGCTATCTTGACTTGAGGTTCAACCTCATGTTCCAAGCCCCTATCTGATATCAGCAACCATCACGTATCATTTCAGTCCAGCGCTCTTTCCAGACTTGTGCATGGGAAGCCCCACCTGAAAAGCCCTAACAAGCTCACTGTTTTGTTTTCCTCCTTTCCTGTGCTTTTCACAGCATCTCCAGTGTTATGATCCTCTGTGAACTGTAGCATTTCTCCCAGATCTTTTATGTAGATGTTAGGGGATTTAGACCGGGATTATTTCAGTGATTCCTTCCTTAAGAAACATGACTGCTGAGAAGTCTGCACCCTCTGTTTGTAGTCCTGTCAAGCTGAAATCCTTGCACACCTGCCTGTATGAATGAATTTTTCAGCTGCGTTTCCATGCTGTTGAAGGCCCTCTCTGAGTCCCAGAGGTACACAGCTGTCATTTGCCACGTGTCCAACATCTCGCAGGAGTGCGATGCAAGGGGGAATGCGGACCTCCCACAGGGTGGCAAAGGGTGTTTTGGCATATTTGTGTGTCAGGCCAGGAGTCTGTAAATCCAGAAGAGGGGCTGCAGGATGCCTGTCTGTCTCTGTTTTTCTCTGAAGCCACTGGTGCTGGCGGTTCCATGCTACTCTCTGCATGTTTTACATTTCAGACCTGATTTGCTAGAAGAAAGTCACCAAACAGAAAATCTGACAAACAAACCGCAGAGAATATCTGATCTGATCAGAAAATACGTAAGCGGGTTAGTGAATGTAGGCATGGCAAGGGCTAGCATTAATGGAGAACATATTTGTTATTAAATCCCATCCACATAAAGCAATCTGAAACAGATGTGAATGTTAGTGGTATTAATAAGTGGGCAAACTCCAAGGATCCTGAAGGTACCGCTGCATGGGGGGAGAAGCGGCAGAGACACATCTTTGCTTTCACAGGGGTTTTATAAGGAAGGACTGTATTTTCACACAGTACCTTGCTTTGCATTTTGTTGGGACTGAAAAATGTAGCATGCAGGACACAGAGACAGGGGTGCTGGGTTAGAGCAAGGATGGCTGCCCTTTGGGAAGGGAAGGATGATGGCTGGTAGTAGAGCTGGGCTGAAAGAAAACCAGGTTCTCTGCCCCTCCATCTGAGTGCAGTTGGGTTCTGATGGACCGGTCCCAAACAGTCCTGACATGGCCAGAAGGATGGAACGCTAAAGTGTGCTCATGAAAGATGGAGCCACAGAGATGTAAGAGGTATTGGTTGGGTATTAAAAGGGTTTTCAGAGCAATTTTGCTTTGTCAAATTTGATGAGATTTTCCACTACTGACAGATTTCCAGTCCTTTCTCTAAAGCAGAAGGACTCTAGACCTTCGCAAGAGAAGATTGCTAGGATTTTTCTATATTGCAAGCCCCTGTATTTTACCTAGCCATTTTCTCTGAAACAGCTGAACCTTTTTTTGGCTGATGGCTAATAAAAAGAAGGTAAAACAAAAAAATCAGCCCAAAGCAGACACTTGGCATGGAAAACTGCGGCCCAAGTGGTTTAAGTTTAACAAAGTTATTAGCAATTGAAAACAGGGCTTTGTAATTGGGAAATGTTTGGCAAGCTTAATAATAGGTTGTGCTACCAGCCCTGCCTCTTAGATGTGTGCATGTACAGGGATGTGCAAACACCCGACACAAAGACATGCATTTGTGTTAAGGTGCTTCCGTCTGGAAACATGCACAAATGCAATGGCACACCAATGTCCTGCACTTCCAAAACACCACTTTTTGTTCACCTTTCTCTTCTCAACGCTAGTTCTTCAAGTTTTGGTTGTCCTTCTTCCTGCAACTGTAATTAAAACCAGACTTCTTGTTCTCACTGGAACAAAACACTGACTCTTCTCATGCTCTGAGAATTAATATTAAGAGGAGAATTCAATGGCTTTGGGGTGGCACAAAGCCAGCTTCCAGGGTGCTTGGAGAGTAGCATAGATACTTCTTCATACCTCTACTTTCTTCTGGAACATTGCAGTGGGAGTGGGGTTGGCTTGTGCTCAGTCCCTATGCCTGTGCTTGTGGCCCTTTGCATAACTGCATCACATCAGGTGGAGATGGCAGCTTTTTGGGTGGCTCACCTGACTGGACAGCACTACCTGGCACAAGAAGTGTCCTTGCTCGGCTGAGTTGGCCAGCCTGTCCACTGTTGACCTTCATTAGGACTCTCTGTAGTGTATGTTGCTGCTCCATCAGGCATCCCAATAAATTTTAAACTCTCGATTACCACAAGCCCCACTGCAGCCAGGAAACGACGTCAAGTTAAGTCATCATATTGTTTGAATTACACCAATATGAAAATACATGAAAGCCACAGGGAGCCAGCATTTTCCCTCCTATATAAAATGGGGTTATGACCATACTAAAAAACACAACAAAACCTACCAACTTTTAACAGGAGATGGTGGAACAGAGGGCTTAAGCGATGCCGAAAAAGCCAAGCATGAAAATAATTACATTTGAAACAAGGCCCTGCTCTTTCTTCTGCTCAGCCTCATTATGACCCCTGCTCCTGTCCGCTCTACATCTCCTCCACTGCCTTTCATTTTGGAGAGGGGAGGAGAGCAGCTTTGAGCTGTGGCTGCTGAGTCACAATCCAATGCTGCTGGGATTGACAGGCAGGGGAGGGAGGCACAGGTATCGATACTGCAAGGCATCAGAAATGCAAGCCATGGCAGCTGGCTAGACCAGAGATCCTGTTCTTTTTTTGTCACCGTGTGTTTGTCATCAGGTGATGTTGATCTTAATGACCCAGCTAAAGGCTGTATAAAATCTCAAGTCTGAACAGTGCCAGTTTTGGGGGTCTCTGTACCTGGGTTTCAATCCCAATGTGATGAGGTCTCTTTTTGCACAGGATCTGCGTGAGCCATCCCACAGGCTTGTGGCTGGAGGTGCTTAGGTGTGGGTGAGATATTTGGTGGCTCCCCTAGGGTGTGCCGAATAGCCCTACTTTATTCAGAAAACCTCTTTGCCTTGACCCAACAGGTTGTGATCATTCACAAAAGGAAAACAAACCTGCAGTTCTGGTAGCAAAAAAGTGGCTAGAAAGGAGACCTTTCTCCAGTCCTCCAGGTGTTTACAAAGGATAAAATGTGACCATTTTCCCAAACTCTTTTGTAAGCTGCAGAGCCATGTCTCTGACAAAAATGGGAACATTTCCAAACCAGCACAGAGCAGATCTCTGGCACTTTACACCTGGGCAGCACAAACCCTCTTTCTTTCCCCTGGTAGCAGCATAAAGCCATGGGACGAAAGAGAAGCCTTCATCCTGCTCTGTGAGACTGTCAGACCCTGGGCCATGCTGTAGGAGACCATCCCTGCCCTGGTGAACTACTAGCAGGGCCAGCTGAGGCCAGGGGGAAGAAGGCTTGATTGTCTTCCTATTTTACAAGCAAAGAGGAAGCCGGGATATCCTGATGTTATGTGTTCTCGCAGGACCACAAAAGGTGCCACTACAAGGCTGGGCTTTACCATCTGCAGCATGCCAGTGAGCAAAGTTCACTGGAGGGCAAGTGTTGTGTCCTTCTGAAACACTTTGCTAGCTCTATATTGACTTCCAGTTAGATCTCATTGTTCCTAAATCTGAACTGACTCATGCTTTCAGGTGCTGCAGAAATCCCCTGAGAGTCTTCCTACATCTTCTTCAGAAGCAGAGCAGCTTGTGAACTGAGACCCATACTGGGTATTAATCATTTAACTCTGTCCTCAAGGCTCTGATGCACTCACGGCTCCAGATCTAAGGCAAACAAGCCCTACCGAAAACTTCATCCCTTTCAGGCTTCTTGTTTGTTTCAGTGTTATGAATGGTGTTTGCATGCTTTTTAATCATCTCAGCTCAAGGAGTTTGAGTCCTTTGCTGTTAGTAATTTTGATATATTGCTACTATGCTACACACCAAAAGTATTTCTGCTTTCTTACCTCCACATATGTATGCAGTCAGGAACAATTACTAATGTCAATCGTGTCTGCCTGCTAGCTTGCTTTTTTTTCCCTGTTGGTCGTGCTGTAAATAATTTTCACATTTACAACATTAAGAAGGAGCTCTGAGCAATCATTCTCGTGGTCAACAAACTGTTACTGCTTCTCAAGTGTCATGGGTCACTACTTAATTACTGGATTTCACTCCCAGTTAAAACCGTTAATCTTGTCTCCACCACCTTTCTCTGGGCCTCTCAGTCCAGTGTGTTTTATGTTAGACACATACAACTCAAAGTGCTGGGTTTTTTCACAGCAGCAGAGGTTCTGTAGCTGGGCTTTCTGGGCTTGATAAGCAAAATCATCCAACAGATGTTTCCTTTGGGCTGAGTTGCTATAAGCTGAGCCTTTCTGCAGGGAGCTGGGCTTTTCAAACAGATGCAGAGATACTGAATATGACAAAAAAAGTAATAGGGAAGTTCAGTGGTAGCGCTGAGCTTGCACAGAGTGATGCCACCTCGGCTGCGGGAATTCCTGAAGCTTCATCCCACCACAGGATTATCACTGCCTCCTGCTCTCTCGGCAGTGGCTCTCAGCCGCTGCCTGAGACCAAGATAGGTATAAGCACAACAGGGAAAGGCAGGGTTGCCGGGGAAAACAGACATTAATTTATGAGTCCTAAAGGTTCATCAGGAGTTGAACTCACCTGTGAAAGATTACACATGCCTTCAAGAGGGTTGGCTTCTGCTCTCACTTACTCTGGCCTTGATCAGGGTAGAAGCATGCAGCCTGTGTGGATGGCAGGGCAGCATCCGACTCCTCCCCATCCGTTACTTTCATTGATGGGAATTCATAGGTGTTATATCAGACAGAGAAAGGCTCCCCTGTTGTTCCTTACATGAAACTGCAGCAAAAACAGATTTAGAATTATAAGCACAAAAATGGGACATAAGGACTACAGAAATCTAACAAAGCTTGTTTCATAGGCCCCATCCACAGTGCGTTCATACAAAATGCCACGTGAATAGCACTTAATTTACTACAGAATATATTTTGCTATTTCAGAAAAAAAAAAAAAAAAAGAAAAAATAGAAAGCCTGTGGAGGACAAGAGCTTTGCTGCATGTTAGCTGTCAAAGTTCCACAAATGTGGAATCTATTAAAACCATTATTTGCTTATGATGTGAAAGTGATTAGTCTGTTCCAAAAACAAAACATGAAAACACTAAGCACTGGAACTTTTCAGGAGAATAGCCACTGATTCTTGATTATAATAATTTATATGACTCTTTTTCTATTATATGTATAATTACCGTAGCACTCAGTTGCCTTAGCCAAAATTGGGGTCCTCTCACACATTCATCTAGTAAACACATTCCCTGCCCTGAAGAGCTAAGCAGACAAGAGCTGGATGCAGGAAGGTATGATTACCCCAGTTTTGCAGATGGGAAACTGAGAAAAAGAATCATCATTACTTGCCCAAGGTCATGGTGAAGGGGTGGCGCAGCAGCTTGAGTACCTCGACTCAGCTCCCACCTGGAGCCGCGTGGCTGGGCTGGTGAAGTCAGACCATTTCAGTGTGAGCACAGGGATGTCCATGTGGCCCCAATTACAAACCCAGGCCCTTGGTTTCACTTCCTGGACTGGATACAAGAGCAGGATGCTGGGATATTTAGGCTGTGTTCACTGCAGGGAATGTTTTTTCTTTAAAAGCAGAAGAAAAGTCTGTTTCCCTCTAAGATGTCAAATCATGGAAAAATGGGGATTTGGACTTGTTCTGTACATGGAAGCTTCACCCAGCTTTGGCTTCTTACCACCTCTTTTCATGATGCTGCTCACTTCTGATTTTAACATCTTGCTAGTGTTAATGAGCTCCATGGCTTTTGGGAGGGACCTTATGTTTGCTGTCACCCTCCCTTACTGATGCTCACTTGGCTGTTTGGACAGCTTCATGAACTTGCCTGCCTGCAGACACAGAGCCTCAACATGTTCCCTGTTGTTGGGACCTCTCATGAACCATTTGCAAGGCCTTTTAGAAACCATGTCTGCAACACCTCTACTTCCCAGCCTGCTCGTCCTTTCCATGTGCTGCAAGTCCTGCCCCAGAGCTGCTTCTCACCTTTGAAGCATGGGGCATTTCTAACAGATAGGGTGTATACAGCTAATGCCTGGGTTCAGATGGCCACACAAATGCCATCACTGAAAGCTAGTATCAGTGGGAGGAGATTCTGGTCCTCCACTGATGGGCTGATGATCAAAACAAGTATCTTTAAGTTTAGTGGCCTGTTAGAGCTTTTGCCTTATTATTCCTAGGCAGAGCATGAGGCTCTTCAAGGTTTTCTGGCCCATGTAGTTTAAGCCCATCATTTCATTTAAACCACATTTGATTTGAGGTACAGAAATTCATCATCTTTCATTACTCAGGAAGAGCCATTGTGGCTGACTACTGTTTCTTCTACCTCAGTAACTTGCCTGTTTGTTTTAATGTATTGGTCATTATGGGAGTTAGACTCAAAGAGTACAATCTTCAGTTGGTCTCACCCTGGGAAGGAGGCCTTTCCTCTCTTTTGGAGGTCTGTTTTGGAGAAGAGACAATTAACAAAGCAAGGACAGAACACTTCATTTGGGGAAATTTTGGTATTTAAATTAGATTGAGTACTGAACTGTTGCAAAGTAGTTAGCAGGCCAGGCCACTGCTATCTTAGAGAACGAAATCCCATAAATGTTCACTTAACCGTGCAAGCTCCATGCTGAAATCAGTTAATGGCTGTTTGCCTGTATGTTCATTGTGCAAGGCTGTCACTGAGCCTCCTAATTTACAGGCCAAATTTCCTCTCAGGCCATTCATATCTTCATGTTCCAGTGCTATTTTTTAGCTTATACACTCTTCTCCTTTCCTGTAACAGGAGAAGTGTGAAGATTGCAGTCAAGGGATGTCTTCACTCTCCTTGTAAGCAGGCTATCCACTTCTGGTTTCTGCTTCTGAAAGTGCTTCCCTCTTCTGCTAATCCCAGGGTCCTTCCTTTCATACGTTGCACTGTGAATTTACCTTCCTTATGTACACCTGGACACAACACTCTAGCACAATAGTGTTATCACTTCCCTCTGTTTGCTGGAAGGATTATTCAGTGCTCCCAGGTCTTTCCACTTCAGTGAGGTTACAGTGGTATGTTGCCTCACACCTTGCACCACAAATTTCTCTGCATTTTCTGTGACTAGTTATCTCAAGATCATCCAGTTCATGCTAACCTTCTTATTCTCCTCTCTGTTTACAGTATCTCTGAAATTGGGGTCATCAGCAAGTTTCATTAGCACATTTCTTGTATTATGTGCCATGGTCATTAATGAGAATACCTGGCAAGATAAATTCCTAAGACCCAACACTGAGGACTTCCATGAGTAATTCCCTTTAGTCAAAGAATTTCCTTTTCACATAATGTCTTTCCTTTCATACAAGTCAACACTTTATGTACCTTTCAGATCTTTTACAAATTCCTATTTTTCCTGTAAAGAGCCATTTTCCATGTGGCCCTGTATGACATACTTTACTGAAGTCCAAATCAATTGCATTCACTGTATGTCCTCTAGGAAATCTCTCGCAAAGAAGCCATATGTGAAATAAATATCTGTGTTTGGCAAATCCCAAAGTTGTACGCTATCCCAGTTCCTATATATGCTTATGTCTTCAATTACTCTTTCTTTTGACTGCTGTTTTAAAGCCTTGTGTGCTATTAAAAATGGTTAATGGCAACTGATTTTACCTGCTGCTTTAAAGCAAGCTATTTATAATCTTTATCCAAAAATGAATCTTGGTGTCGAGGATGCAGCTGACACTTTTCTGGAGTGGAGTTTGCAAGCTGGTCAGAGAGTAGGCTACCTGCCTCATTGGATCCTGTCCACAGCGAGGAGAACCAGCAGGTCTCCAAAGGCATCTGGACATTGCAGGGTCAGGTCTTAGCATTCAGAGTGGGCCACAAAGAGTTAGAAAAGTTGTCATTTACCTCAGTGATTCTCAGTGAAAGCACGGTGTGTGGGTCACGTTTTTTCTATGGCACTTTGTGCCCAGATAGGGAAGGGAGGAATTTTATTTCTTCCTTTCCCCACTTGCCCATCATATGAGAAGAAATTGGAGTTGGTTTATGCATTCACTTCCTAAATTACTGTTCTTTAAGTGGAGTTACTATTGAGTGGATGTGAAAATAGGAAGTTTATTGTTGTGCTTTTGCTCCTGCTGGGAAACACAAGCTTTGGCTTGCATCTACATCTATATTCATACAAACACAGGCACATACACACAGTTTTATATGAAAAGTGAAATGCCTGCCTGTGTTTGAAATGAAAGAAATGAGTAGCTCTTCCAATCTGAAAAGGACCAGCCACAAGAGAGGAGGGGGAATAATATGAGTAAAGAATAAAAAGAGTCTAAATAAACTTGTCAGAAACTGGAATCTGGCAGGTGGAAACCTGAATGCAACAGAAGGGAAATGAGAACCTACATGGAGTGTGGCAACAGGAGGATAATTAATAGATCCAACAGGAAGATGTAGGCTTGATGTGGGAAAGTAAGCAAGAAGAGAAGAGAGAAAAATGCAGCTCTTTACTAAGAGAAGAAAATTCTTCCCAAAGAGTTTGGCATGGAAAGAGGCCTGGAACGGATGAGAATCTGGATCTCCGAGTGAAGGAATGTAAGAGATGAGTCAAGAGGGAGAGAGAGATGTAAGGAAGAGGAAGATTTACTTCTATATCACAGATGGGGGAAGAGATAGCAAAATAAGTTCTTAATAACTTGGAAGATTTCAGGCTGACAGGAAGACATTTTCTTGATTTAAAAAAGAGATCTAAATGTAATTTTTTTTTTTTACCTTGTCCGTAATGAGATCTTTCTTTACTCCTTTTTGCTAGAAGTTTCTATAAAAAGGAGTGGGTGACTGGTCCTACTGGTAAGGTGGGTCCTGAATACCAGCGCGCCTGGGTGGATGTCTCCTCCTTGCAGCCAGGATCTGTCTGCCCTGCTAGCCTTACAAAGATGTTGATGCTGACCTGCTACTGATTTCAGGGGAGGCAGATTCAAGGACCTAACACCTAGACTGACTTGGCTCTCAAGGCATGTGTGCGACCATCTCCTGGGCACCACCAGCCAGGGAGCTAATTCAAGCCTTCATATATAAATGGCTTTGATATAGGTGGATGTGTAATGACTTTAGTGTAAACAGTGCTCTAGAAGTACTTAACATAGAAAGGAAAGGTGGCATTTCTTAAGGATGAGGTGAACTGGTGACTGGAAGCAGTAAAGCTCTACTTGGACAACCCAAGTTCAGGTCTGGATCTACCTAAAGAAACCCAAATCCACTCCAGGCTGGATTGGTGAAGCAGAGGGCTCCTGAGTGCCTGGAAAGCAACTCTTGGTTTCCCTCTCCAGCCCTTGCCAGCTTTATCCTCCGTTACAGATGTTGAAGGTAATCAGTCTTCCTGCACAGCACTGTACACATAGATTACCGAGGTTTTCTACCACATACAGCATGTAGTTAAATTGCACCAAGATCCATATAACATAACACAGAGTGAAAGATGCACAATGCTCTTTACCATATAGTGGTAGATTTCTGTGGTAAACCCAAAATGCAGCCACAGAGGCCAGGCCCTTAAAGCATCACTCAGTTTTCTCTCTGCTCTTTTTTTTGTGTTCACAGGGTTTACTGAAGCAGGGCTGATGCAGTGACCAGTGCTGAATATGCCATGCATACACGGTATCCCAATTTTTTAGGTAATTTTGGTTCAGCTGTGCCCATTTGGGGTTAACTTTCTGCTAATATGCAAGTGCTAATTTTACTGCTCTGGAAGCCCAATGAATGTTAATTTCAAGGTCATGTAGCTACATTTAGAAATCCAATTTAAAAGCTGATGAGGCAAGTATGTAATTTGGAAGTAACTTGGCAGCTTCCGCAAACAGGTCCAAACTCAAACACAACATGGATGCTGTGACCAGTCACAACTACATGACAAAGCTCTCTGATGCAAAGGGCAAAATCACGTGTTGCATTCAGACCTATCTTCCTGAACATACCATGAGTGGGAAGAAAGGTGAAATGAGGCCCATAAATCACACGTTGTGCAGTACTCACTCAGCACTACTACAGAGGAAAGTGAGAGCTCAGTTTGGGGCTCAGACTGCAACCACGCCTTTCATTTCCTCTGCCTGTGAGAGGACTGCTAGGAGGGGGTTTGCAGAGCTGCACCATGGAAGAAGCCCAGTGGAGTCTTTAGCTGGCAGCTCCATTTGACAGGTATTCTCAGAAAAGCTGCAGCAAAGGGCTGGTTGACCCATGACATTACTCGGACCTGTCTTCCCTGTGCCTGGCTCCTTTGATTCCCCCTTAATCTGTGCGTAACCTCCATGGGGACCTGACGTGGGCAAGCACTGGGGTAAGAGCAGCTGTGCTCCTAACCTGACAGCATTGGCTGGGGTTGGACAGGAGGGGTGAATGCTGGGTTCACATGGGGGAGATAGTGAAAACAGGCTTTTCTGCTCAGTATCCTCCAAGCTTGTGTTATAAACACACAGAGAGAACAGTTGAGTCAGACCTTAGTACACAGGAAACTGCAAGACTCAAATTCAGCCTCCTCCCTGGGGACAGACCTCCCCCTTGACCTTGGGCAGGGCTCTTTGTCCTGCTCCATGCCTCAGTTTCCCCCAAGTGAAATGAGACAACCATCTTGTCTCCCAGCACTCTTGACCAACGGGGGCTGCATGTGGTCACAAGCATCTTAACGAATGGATGATATTATATTTTCTTCCCGTTATTTTAATCCAGAAAGATTTCCATTTCCTTTCTAGCTTGTCAAACTTGTGAGGTTAGCCATGGTAGTATAGTCACTGAAATGGCAATTTCTAGTAAAAAAGAAGAGAGATTGACTTTTCTTTTTATTTAAAAAATGAATACCTTAAACTGACAATGTTGTCTGTGGGTGGCAGATCTCTTGGGTGAAGCTGGAGTTGTGGCTTGCCTTGGCCTCTGGTAGAGAAGTGTCCTTCAGCACATCTGAGCTGCCCAGATCTTTTTTTTGGATATGCCTTGCGTGTTCAAGTAGAAGCAGTGAGTAGTGTCATGCTGGGAGAGCCTGAAGGTGATGCATCACAGTGAGGAGCACTGAGTCCTCCAAGCGGCTCTGGTCTCCCAGTTGCAGAGAGAGTAGCTTGGCTGCCATGTCCTCCCTTGCCTCCTTTGCAGGAACACAAAATGCAGGATTTAGAAAAACTGAAAAGGGTGGTGAAAAGCTTCTTCCTTGGTGTAGTTCTGCAGCATCAGACTGAGTGTATGATGTGTATCTGCATCTGTGGTGCATTTGTGAGACTGAAGCAGGTTCCCTTGGGTGTGTCCATTTTGTTCCAAACAGTTCATAAATCTAGTAATTACTAACAAAGGATATTCTGTTAAATGTAAATAATGTCTGAAATATAATCTCTGTTAATGTGGTTCATTTAGCCATTAATTTTATAGATTGTTGAAGTAATAAACAGTGCATAAAGAGGACTTCCTCCAATGCAAGTGTGACCTTTGTAGTGATCTCTAAGACAGTGTTGTAGAGTGGAACTGGAATTTTACCTTGCCTTTATTTCCTTATTTTAGTATTTTAAAATGTTTCTAAAATGAATTTTTTCTATGTGCTGGACTCTAGTAGTTTAACTTCTTTGCTTTTGTGGGTCAGTATAAACCATACTGAAATTCATGTCCTTCTCAAGGCAAATTATTTAAATACGCAAATATATGAACAAACACTGTCTTACACAGAAAGGGTGCCACACTATCTATAGCTGGAGCGAATCTGCAGCATGATCAGTTCTGAGGTGATTTCCACTTCATTTTTTTCCTTCTCTTCAAACACACCTTTTTTCTTTGGTTCTCTGCATGCCCAGTCAGTAGCAAAAAAACAGTTTAGCACTGCAGCAGAAATGAAGATCTCAATTTATTTTTGCTGTCTAAAAGTTATGTTCTACCAGTGGGAAATCATCCAAAGAACAGAACATCCTCTCCTACATTGCTGCTGCTGTTTGATCTCTCTCCTTCACCTGTAGACTCTCCTACCATTTGTATTTACACAGACCTTTTGCAATTTCATAATTGTCTGCAGGTGAAAACTCCTTCTGCCTTTCTTCTTGGAAATTTTGGTCCTTCTACTGCCTAGGAAAAGTTTTTCTTTGAGAGTTTGGAAAAGATGACAACTACAGAAAAGGCAGCACAAGCAAACAGCGTAATGCAGCCACTTCACTGGGCATGACCTTGCTCTTCCTGATGGTGTAGGGAGAAAGAGATACACCAAAAAGCCATAAGCACCAGAGATAGGCAGAAACGGAGACTGATTGTAGTTCCCTCCTGTTGATGGAGGAATAAGGACAAAGCACAGAGTTGGACTCATGTTTTCCCTCTGTCATAACAGCATGAAACCCCAAAAAGATAGAGCAACCTCTAGCTGTGGATTTTTCATGGCCATAACTGGATTGTCTTGCAGTGCAGATGTTGCTGCTCTCATGTGTCCATCCAAGAAGTACACACTTAATACCAATCAGTGAGACAAGGAGTTGTGTGGGTACATTTACATATCAGAGCTATCACTTGATTTTGCTGGGAGAGCCAAAAAAGAGTAAAAACCCCAGCTCCCTCTGCCATTAATGGTGGATTGTCTGTCAGGATGAGCTATTTTCATTCACTCCATTTGTATTCCTCTTGCAAAGCATTCTTCAGAAACACAACAGATTTTCAGACATGCTTTTCTCCTTGTTAACCTTATTGAAATAAATTTGTATCCTTTAGTACCCAAGATGTCCTCAACATCTGTTTTGGTAAAGATTTTTTTAATAGGTAGCTAGAGCTCAAAGTCTTTGCTGTCTAATATCCTTGTCCTTAAAGAAATTAAGGGGTGCCCATTTGGCATTTATTACAATGACTCTTCCTACCTGGTGTGAAGGAAATTATGCCTTATTTCTCTCGTTAGAGTAAAATATAACCCCTTTAATGCATTGGTGTATCATTGCATAAATTATGAGGACTTCTCTCTGTTTATATGGAATGCAGACTTTTCAAAACCGGAGTGCAGAGACGCTGGGCTGTGAGAATAAAAAGCAGATGTCTTTCTCCCTCTCTCTCGGGAAGTTCAAGCTTATCAGGGTATTTTAACTCTTAAGGTCCTGTGATGGGCAACATCTATTGAACAGAGGGAACTGGCAGTCTCAGGTGCAAGATGGAGCATCCAGTTAATCCTGGTTTGCTCTCAGGATTTGTCACAGGGCAAAACTGAGTGTGACAAATATGGAAGGGAAGTTTTGCCATTATTGGGTTTTCTTTCATGTAAATGAAGGGAAAAGGTGGCCTATAAATACCTATCTGGCTGTGTCATTGTCCCCTTCTGAAGCCCCCAATGGCAGATGTTCTTGTGGAGTTGCTTGCTTAGTTTGCTTATCAACGTGAAGTGTATTTTCTTCTCTGCACCCATCACTGTGTGGCTTTTGTATATCACCCACTGCATCTAAACAAGTAGCAGGAGTGTCTCCATGTGAGTGCTGAAAAACTTGGGCTAGCACAGGGAGGCTGAACTTGGAAAGAAGGACAAAAATCAAAACAATCTTTATCTTACCCATAACCTTTGTCCAGAGGAGCAGGTGACACAAAGCCATCTGTGCCACATTTGGGGTTCTCCTGGGCAGGGGGATTTCTAAAATGTTCCAGTAGGTACCATTTCCAGATAGCTGGCAGCATCGGAACTGCACCTGCAGCCCAAGCCCTTAACAAGGATGTAGTGGCTGAAAAGGGTAGTGACTTCATCATGAGAAAATGAACTTAGGGCATGGATATGCCTCCTCAAGGGCTGTGGGGTGGGTGTGGAGGAAGAGTGGCACTTAAAAAACAATCCACAGAAAACAGATATTTGTCATGAAATATTGATTTAAACAAAGTGTAAGAGCCAGGCACATGACTCTAAAATGTGTGGCTGGCCTGTACTTCATGGTATTGCCACAGTGGTTTATAGTGTTTGGAGGGAGAGTTATGATGCAGAACAAATGAGATAAAAAGCTTGTTTAAGTGTGATTAAATGGGTCTAAATCCTGACCATTTTATGGGAAGGAGCTGCAGGCGTGATGCCAAGCTGTAGCATGCTGTATGGTTCACCAGCTCATCATATCCATATGGGCTGATTCAGAAGAATCTATTTAAAAGTTATCCAAACAATTTATGGATGTTCTCATCACCAGGCCTAAGTGCGTGAAGGGAAGATACACCCAGCGAGGTCGTAAAACGGTACCAGGATCTTCTGCTTTTAAAGACAGCAGTTTAGATGTTCAAAATTGTCATCCACTGACATCACCCCAGTAACCATTAGAACTGGTGGTGTGGTTGTCATCTTGACACTTCCATATGGAGTAGTATTTGTTGGCAGCCAGCTTAAGAAAGAATCACTGAGACTGGATGCTCATGTGAGGCAAGTCACGTTGCAGATGGATCAGATATCCCTGCAATGAAAATACTCCTTCAGCCAACAAGTTTCTTCTTTGATGGTTTATCCCAGAGAATTGAGCTGGTCAGAAATGTTCCCATGAAACATCGTTCCTTGAGCCCAGCTTATTTTGCTGGAACTGTGCTGAGCACAGTTGACTTTCCCCATGCCTGAGGAAGACAGCTTGAGGAAATCCACCTGTACTCCTGGCAGATCTCTTCCAGTACAGGAGAAACACAGTGAGTACAAGTCTCTGGCTCCCAAGCGGATGCACCTGGTGGATTTCCCCCAAGGCCAGGGATGCTGGGAGCTCAGCAGCTGCCCGCTGAAGCTGACAAGCTTTGACATGCATTTCACTGGGAGGCTGCAGCAGGGTCTGGGGAGCTTCTGGCTTCCTGGAAATTGCTCTCTTTTCAAAAAACTGAAAAAAGTTTCTGTTCAATTTGGATAAAAACCAAATTTTACACACACACACACACACACACACACACACGTATTTAAACCCTTACATTTTCAAGGCACTGGAAACACTGCTTTTTAGCCAGCTCTACTTGATAGTTTTATAGGGCTTTGCCATAATAAAAGTGAAGTGAGACGAAACAGAAAAGCCCTGCTCAGTAACAACAGGGGGTGGGGGAGTGGGAAGGGAGGCCTTAACCAGAGACAGGCTTGCTGGGTGACTGTTCTGCCAGCAGAGGACAAAATACACGTGCCAGAAGCATGATTGAAATCACGTGGGTACAAGGCTGTGCATCTCAGTAGCCCTGCAATCCAGAACAAATCGAGGTGCCACTTTGGAAAGTGGGCTGCTCTCTCCTGAACAGTCACTGTTCTCTTTGGCCAGGTGAACACTGGATTATTTCTCGGGCATATCTGAACAGATGCTTTTAGTCTCTTACAACTTTCTTCCCACATATGGAGCTTTGCTTTGTCACCAGATGCTGCCAAAGATCCAGTCTTCCTTTTGACAACAAAGAACTGTTTTTATTTACTACAATAGCTGGTCTGGCCTTGGTTCTCAGTTTTGTAAACCATTCATCTCGTGTTAGTAGTAGTAGAGCTCCTCTCACATGTAATAAGTTTCATTCCAGCAAACTATCAAGTTTGGTGAGGGTGAGTGTGGGGGGGTGGTAAAGCAGAAGGGACTTAATAGCTCACTGTCTTCATTAACCAAGCCAGATGACCACCTTGCCTTAGATAATGTCCCATCTACCCCTTACACTGGGAATAGTTATGTCCTCTCCTGTTTCTGTATGGGGCACTAAGCGATAGATAGCAGTTAGAGCCAGGATCTGTCCTGACATGCTTTTGCCTTCTTGCTTTCCAACTCAGTACCTTCCCCAGTGTAGGTACCTGTCTGAATCACACAGTTCTAGAAAAATTGGTTGGAGGGGACCTCTTAGTTGGATCAGCACTACCATCAAAAGTAGACCAGATCAGCCACGGCTTGAAAACAACCATAGATGCAGATGCAACGTCATCTCTAGATAACCTTTTCCAGAGCTGCACTACCTTGTTAAGTAGCTTCCCATGTTGCAGTTTGTGTTGCACCTTCTGTTAACTTTCCTTACCTAGAAGCATTTGACTCCATTACCTTTGTCACTGTCCTTCATGTAGTTGTAGGTGGCTGTTAGATTCCCCCTTAGCCCCCTCTTTACCAGATTGTACAAGCCCAGCTCCTTTACCCTGTCTTTTTTCCCAGCTGGCAATGAACTGCTGAATCATTGATTGCCATGCTTTGAGTCCAGCTGTCCAGCCCATTTTCAACCCATACAATGATCTACTTGTCCAGTCTGTACTACCTCAGCATACAAAAGAGGCTACCCTGGGAAATAGTGTCAAAAGCCTTACTAAAAGCAAAGTGTATTACAGCACTACTCTCACCTTGTCTATATAGCCAGTCATTTCATCACATAAGGCAATTAGATTGCTCAAGCATGGTCTGCCCTAGGTAGGTCTGTGTTGACTGTTCCCTATTTATCTTCTAGTCCTTCCCATGTGTGGAAATGGACTCCAGAGGATGTGTTCCATGGTCCTTCCAGGGATGGAGAGAAATCAGCTGAGACCCTTCTCCCACCTTTCTTATAGATGGGTATAACATCAGCCTTTTCCCGGTTATTAAAGACTTTCCCCAACCACTGATCTTTTGCAGGTAATAAACAGTGGCCTCACAGTCACATCATCCAGCTTCTCCAGTATCCTGAGGTGAAAACCATCCATCTCCACTGACTTAAATATTTGCACTTACCCTGTGTTGTCTCTAACTTGTGGCTCCTCCACTGTTGCTTGTCCCTTTCTTTTTCAAGCAGTTCTGGTTTGTACAGAGGTATAGGAGGAATATTTACTGGTGAAGACAGTACTTTGGCCTTTTTCAAATTGAAAGTGGTTGTCTGTCAGGAGGCTGCCTTCCCCACAAATGGCAATTTCTTCAGAGACTTTATCCCATTTGAACTGCAAGTAATGGGACTGCAGGGGGACATGTTGTAATCATTCAGAGCTGAGTATGACAGGGATTTGCTTTGCTCAATATCTGAGTTCCAGCAGATCAGACTTGAATATTGTGAATCTTTGCACACCATAAGACCCTGTGTAAAGTCCTTTCAAAGATACAACTCCCTAACTGTGTTTGTGTATTACATTCACCAAGAATGTTGTAAAATTGTTTCCTTTAAGACTGAAGTCCAAGGAAGGATGAATTCTCTACGCAACTTAGATATGCTTGTATCTCCTCTTATTTTCATGGATATTCTGGGTAGTAAATCCCCTATCTTCAACTATGTGAACAGTTTACTAAACATCTGTCAGTAGCACCCGTGCCCATCTTTCTATCTGGAATGCCAACATGCCTCCAAACCCTAAAAAATGTTTAATGATCTGTATCTCAGTACTAAAAATGCAATGCGATTTAACTAAAAAATTGTGAAGTGTCTGCACTTCATCCGTGTAAACTTTATTTGCAAGGCAATCTTTAGACATAGGAAGAAACCCATTTCCAGAAGGAAAACATTAGTGATGGCTGCAGTTGTGAAGCGTGGGAGACAGGGTTGTGACTGAATTGGGCCTTGGAGGTCAGATGGTTATCAGAACCAGCTGAGCTTGAAAAACTAAGCAAGAGAGCTCGAACAAATAGGTCTGTGGCATTTAGGCACTGTATTAAATAGGATTTGTGGTACTTGCTGCTTCATGCTGTGCCAAGAATAGCATGAGTAGCCTTTCTTGTTGAAAATTGGTGCATCTGGTCCCAGTCCTAGTTGAAACCAGTGGGGCATGAAAAAATATGCTGTATTACTAGTATTTGTTTTGACACCTTTACTGGAGGATTCAACCCAGGCTGGACATTCATAGTGTTATGTGAACTCTCCTTTCTTTCTGAAGCTCCACGTTTAGCAACAGACCAGCTCATATATTAGAAAGCACTGATCATCGGGCAAAAATGGGCTCTGCTTCTGTATAGTTCTGTGCTCTGTTCCCCCAGAGTCCCTGGGCCACCAAGCTCTCTGCAGCACCATCCTTCTAAAGTAACACAACAACCTTGCACAGAGGGAGAGTTAAATTAAACAACCTACATAAGAGAAATGGAGGAAAAACAAATTTATTTGGTGGGGTAGGCTGATGACAGCAATGACAGGGGAGCTTGGGTGTGTACTGGCCCTTTTCGGGTCCTTATTCCCAGGTCAGCTTCCCTGTTACTGGCTCATACTGCCCACCACACTGAGAGGGAAGGCAGAAACAAGAGAAGTGGGTGGATTTAATTCAAAATTTCAAAGATGTTGCTGCTGGGTTTGCAGATGGTGGCAGCAGATGACAGAAATGAGCTCATTTTCCCTCCAAACATTTCTTTCATCCCTAATCAAAAAATCTTAAAACAAAGAGCTCCTACAAGAAATGTGGAGTTTTCTCCCTCTCCATTTTTTTTCTACCGGAAAAAGGTAACCAGGGCAAAAGAGAGTAGATTCTTTAGTAATTCCTGGAGTACATTTTCCAGATATCTCAGTGATTGCCTGTTTTACACAACTCCCTTTTTGGCCCAGAACTGAGATGATCTATGTGCATCTGTGAGCCCATCTCATCCCCCTCCTAGAGAACTGCCCTTGACATTGACTATTTTTCATTCTCCCAGTCCCTGTCATCAATTCTTTTTATTTATCTTGTCTGTAGCAGGGAATTTATACATGGAAATCTGTTTGTTGGTTTGAAAGACCGATCGTTCCTCTTGCTACAGGCTGATGCATGGCAGGACAGGGAGTGATGACTTTTCTCATCACTGGTTGCAAGCTATTCTCCTCTTGGTAGCTGTTTCTGAGCTTGGGTTTGCCAGTGGCTCCTGTCCCTTTCTTCCATGGGTGCAGAGTTTTAATGCAAGTTATTTGGTTTCCTAACCCCAGAGCCAACTGGTTGATCCAGACAGTATCCAGATAGCAAGCCAAAATATGACAGTATGGACATTTAGACTGTGTTTCCAGCCCTGAGCTAACATAAGAGCATAGTCTGAGCTCAGTGTCAAGTGAACTGTGCACTGTCTTGGAAAACTTTCTGATTTTTCAATCCATTCCTGTTCAGCACGACATCTCTGGAGCTCAGAGAAGGGACTTGAGGACCTGCTTCCATGCATTCCTGCATGACATTTATTTCCCCCAACTCTGCCCAAACAATGAAAGGCAAAGGGAAATTTAGGCATCAGATACATTCCTGTCTTGATGCTCTTTGGTCTCAGTTTGCTTTTAGATTCTGCATATCTGAATGACATTTGTACTCCAAGTAAGAAAGAATGATTACCTTCTCTTTTTTTTTTATAGGCAGGATACAACAACAGGTATGTTATCCAGAGGTAGCTCTCCTTGCATGATTCCTGCTCTTCAGCAACACCTTTTCCTCCTGCATTCTCAGTTTTCCACTGTGTGTTTCTGGTGGGATGATTTGTGCTGATCTTAGCTCAGCAGGCTTTACGAGTCCCCTGGTTACAGCCTAGTAAGTGGGGTGAAGTTATTAAAGGAAAAAAACTAAACCCAACCCATCATGACATTTGTTAAAATAATATTAATTGCCCATTCAGCTGTTCACATACTGCAAAGTAGAACCCAGACCCCTTTTCAAGCTGAAATCCTTCTTGAAGCTGGATCCCATTGAGGATTTAGGACTGGATTCTCATTTATACTGAGGTCTTTTGAGCCAGCAAGCACAGGATGTAAATTACTTTTACTCTCACTTTCACATGAGAATTAGGCCTTTAGAGTCAACTTGAGTTACCTTGTGCTGGCTACATCAGTCACATATGACCACCTGTTGTTTCTTGGTTAAGCTTAACTGTATTTTTTTGGCAGGAATACTTCCTTTGCTGCGTGTTTTCATAGCCCTGGCCACTAGGTGCTACTGCAACACAAATACAGTGATGGTTAAATAGAGTGAGCCAGATCGTGGCCCTGGGAGCTCAGCATGGAAAGGTCTTTCTGCACCCCTGGTTCCTCTTGCCAGTGTGACCCCCATGCCCAAGCTGCTATGGAGCTTTCATGGTGAGCCTGGGGTTAAGGGATAGGCCCAGGGCTGATACAGAAGTATAGGATGCTGTGGTGAGGCTAAAACAACCACTTCCAGGAACTGAGCCCCAACCCGCAGGAGAAGGGTGTGGAGGATGGACTCCATTGTGTGCATGCACCTCAGGGTGAAATATAGGAAAAGACCACACAGGGGAATGATGCTTTTGGTCATCAACTGTCGATGGAAGAGCTATTACTGAAGGCAAGACGTGAAGTACTGCTGCATTCCTCTCAGATGGTTCATTTATAGATCTGGATTGTAAAGTTTAGGACCAAAAAGAATGCTTGGATCATCTAGGCTGACATCCTCAATCTGACAGATACTAGATTTCACTGGTTAACCTGGTACAGAGACCAGCTGATTGTGGTAGCGAAAGGATCACCTCCAGAAAAGCATCTTCTCAACCTCAAGACATTAAGAAAGGGACACCACCAATTTTTCATGGTTATTGATGCTCCAGGTCTACCCCAGCTTGTATCTTCCCATTTGCTTGAATATTCCTGCCTTGGAATATGGAAGAGGCTCTTGCAGAATGCATATAACCAGGAATCAAACAGGGAACAAAAATATATGTGATTAATCTGCTCTGTATTTTTCCGCTGCAATTTCTTTCTGGTTTATATTTTGGGCTTTTTTTCCCCAAAGAAAATGAATTCTTAGTAAGATGGAATTTTTAATTAAAGCAACAAAACAAAACTTGTTCTTGTTGAAAACCTCAAAACTGAAAAATCTGGTTTTAGGAAAATCCTGTTTCTTAGGCTGTCTTCATTTGATATCTTATATCCTTAGCATGATACTGTCTTTCATAAGACATAATTTGTGTAATAGAAGCCAACAATAAAGACAGCAAATATTCCCTTAGCCCTGCTACTAGCTTTAGTTTATCTGGGCTGGCTTCAGCACCTCTAAGGAGGCAGCAGAGGGACAGTTTGTACAACTCTACCTTAGAACAAATATATTAAATAGAGACAGGCTTCTCATTCTCATGGGCTCTTATTTGCCCATCTGATCGGTTTGCTTGCTGCAATAAGTGCTAAGGAGCAACAGCTCTTATGAGTTCCTGCCCTGACTCGGTCCCCGGTGCTTCTCCGGTTCACACCATTGCAGTCTGGGGCTCTGTACACTGAAATCTTTGTGTGATTTTTTTTCATGGCAAATGGGCCATCTGCCAACAAAGCTGGAGCAGAATGCTGTGTATTTGGTAGTTCTGAATAATTCTGCTGCTGTTTTCTGTAAAATAAGTGGGAATGCTTAGATTTTTGTTGGTGTCCTCTAATGCTTTAATAGCTTTACTCTTAGCTTCGGGGTAAAAAACCCAATCTTTATCTATTGAACTTGTAAATTTTGATTACTCTTGACATGGTCTACTGTTTTATGCTGTTTTAATTACTCCCCTGCCTCGGATTCAGTTGGAGCAGGAATTCAGAGCTGATTCAGTTTATCATGCATGTAATGCAACTTACAGAAAAGCATTTCACTAGAGA